>ML794283.1:139601-154623 GCA_009831015.1 Picea engelmannii
CATCTGAAATTTTAATATCAACAGATACTAACTGACTTACCACAGTATTGAAGGCGTTCAAATGCTCTGCCACCGAGTCTCCATATCTCATCCTCAAGTTATACAACTTCTTTCTCAGGAATAGTTTATTTACCAGGGACTTAAACTGATACAACTTCCCCAACTTTTCCCATAAATATTTGGTTGTAGCTTCCTCTGGCACATTTAGTAATACTAAATCGGAGAGACACAGTCGAATTGTGCTCTTTGCCTTCCGATCCATATTTTTCCACTCATCTGCAGAAGTTCTTGTAGGTGTCGTACCTGGATCTACCGCAATCCACTGATCTCTGTCCACCAAAATATCTTCCATCTTGAGCTTCCACAACTCAAAGCTTTTCCCATTAAACTTTTCGATCTCCATCTTCGAATTTCTTGCCATTTCTTTTCACCTAAAAAACAATACCGCAGATCTCCCACTGTAACAAGGCTTATCACAGTCCCGAGCCAAACCCTTGACGACAAAGGCGTCCCCCTGAAGCCAATAAAGTTCTGATACCAAATGTAAATTATAACCTTGTACAATATCTACTACAAACTGATATTCAGAAAAGAATAGAAAAGATACAATGACAAATACAAACATTACACAGAGATTTTTCACTTGGAAACCCAAATCGGGAAAAACCAGCATATATTATATTCATACATTGTGTTACATTTTTTACAATACAATATACATATAGGAGCCAGCGGCATCCAAAACCCTAACCCAATGACCTGGATTAGTCCAAAACCCTAATTCCTTAACCGGAAATAGAAAACCATTGGAAAAAAACCATGTGCCGAAAAACCACCTAATATCATGTGGTCCCGGAAATATGTCGTCCCAGTAATATGTCGTCCCGGAAATATGTCATCCCGGCGGAAATATGTCATCCCGAAAAAAAATTTCGGGGGCGCTGCCCCCGAACCCCCGCACGGGGGGCTCCACCCCCCTACGCACCCAGCGCAGACGCTCAGACACTACTACTTGTGCAAAGAATATAACACCTAGGTCACTGGACAGGGTCTTGTGGTAGGAAGGAGGAGTCTCGAAAGAATCTGGACTGCCCATTTGTAGGGACACGTGGCAAAGATATAAGGCCACCGGGGTTCTAGATATTAGAGGAATAGGAGTGAAGACCTCGCCAGAAATCCCGAATGGTAGAATGTTGGGATTTAATCCGGGCCGTTGATCAATTCAACGATCTGGACCATAGATCTGGATGATACCGGGCTTTCGGGTTCTGGGGATTCGAAAGGGAAAGGAGGAACGCTTGCATCAGGATTCCCCGAATCGCGAAACCCCGAAATCATTTAGAGGAATAGCACTAGGTCATAGGACCGGTCGTATGAAAAGAAACCCAAGGGAGGAGCTAAGGATTTGTTAGACCCTTTCATGTTTCATCATTTTGAAAGACAGAGAATAGGGGAACGCTTGCATCACGATTCCTCGAATCGCGAAATCCAGAAGTGTCATTTTGGTAAGGCTTGTGTTCATAACCAATGATCACATGGAGGAGGATAAGGGAAGGGATGTTCTTCTCTGGGCCCGATAGAAATTCGAGGATTCTGTCCCTCGAAAAAAAGACAAAAAAAGAAAAAGAAAATATTAGTTGTTGTAATGGGTGTGTGATAGAAACTATCGAACATATACCATAGGGAGGGAGCCCTTCCTCCCTTGGCATACATTGCCAAGAAAGACTATAGTAGAGAGCTCTTGATCTACAACAAGTTCTTTATTCCATAATTCTCCCCCCAATTACAATGATCCTCCTTACATTTATACATATAGCTCACATCTCATATAATGGAAGTGGTTACAACAAAATGAAACTAGATCCCAAATGCATGGATCTACAACCAACAAAAACTTGATTAATGGAATGGAGGTTAACTAATGGTTGTTGGATATGTTTCAATAGCATAGAAGCACAACAACATGAACCTTGACAAAACCAATATTTCCAAATTCGTCCACAAGATGCGTAACCACCTGAATATCGAGGCACTATAGGATTTATGGAAAAATTCATCTTGAAGATTCGCCCATATCTCCCAAATCATATCTAGTTTTGAAAATCTGCTCGGAAAATACTCTATTTGGGGCATTCTACACAAAACCTATGTCTTTGATTTTCCCAATTTGTCGTCATCTGTCCAGAAATATTGTGGCAAAACTACTTCTAGAAACAGGCCACTATGGGAATTTTGGTAGTGCTACAGGATTCAAAAGATGCCTAATATTGGATTCAAAATACCAACTTTTGCAAGTTAGTTAGGAAAACACAAAGTCTACTCCAAATAATTATCAAAACATGGGGAAGAAACAATAATTTTATAATTAATTGTCTTATGAAGCTCGGATGAGGTAAAGGCTTACAAAATGGACAAATATGGAAATACAAGTGACAAATAGGTGATGATGAAGGATAAATCAAGTGAAAAGTGGACTAAATGGTCATTGAGAACATGTCAATTCTGAGACTCAACATCTCCCCGACACTCGAGTCATTGCATTTCTTCATGCAAAAAAGATTTTGAATGAATGTTGCATACTTGGAATGTCATTGTCCCTTAGTTTTCTTTCCACATTATATGAATCAAGGTTGTGATGAACTACACTCTTGCCCAAGTCAGAAGGCCTTGAAATTTCTCTATTCTAATCTTATTTATTGCAAGTACATTACATGATCCGACATACAATCTTAGGGTGCAAGACTTTGAATGTAGAAGTTATGTTTTCCCTTAATTATTTTTAATGTTTAGACAATGCTAGTGGAGTGAGGAAAGGGACAAAGTGGAGAAAGGAATTGGGTGTTCTCGGGTTGGATCGTTGTAGTGATTCAAATTATATTATGCAAGGCATGTGTAATCAAACTTATTGAAAATTACATCAAAGTATGAGATGGATAAGAAGGGTAATGTATGGGGATTGAAAGTTTTATGGGAGAGATTCAACAATTTAATGATATGAATCCCCAAGTTAGATGTGCACTTAGAAATAGAATTGTAAGTACCTAATTACCTTCTCTTTTACCTTTGTTTTGTCTTGGTTTCTTTTGATGTGATGCAGGTATGTTTATCATAATGAAGAGGAATGAATTTGGCTACATGATATGGAAAGAAATATGATGAACATTTTGGACTACTTGTGGGTTCTGCCATGATGATCTGAGCAAAAGATGAGCATTTGATGGTTGAATATTGGGGCTAGAAAGAGTATGCTAAAGATGGTGTGAAGGATATGGGATTGTTGTCGACAAAGTGATATTTGTTGATGATGATGTGCAGGTACTAATAGTTGAATTCTAATCATGTTAAATGGGGTTGATGGGCTATACTCTTGAATTTTGTTGTTATATTGTTGTTGTTTGAAAAATATTTTGACATTTTGCTGCAGGAACAGAGAAATCCACTACAGGAACAAAGATCGGTGACTTTGACCAAGTATCTTCTCTTTGACTAAGGGTTGTTGAGTTAATTAAATAACAAGTAAGCATAAAATCCTCATGCTCAACAAAACCCATGCTTCAAAAATTCACTTGGAGTTGTGTAGATATGCCAACCTTAGAGATCGTTACCGGAACAAGAATCTGCTACAGGAAGCTACAAGAAAATTCTAAAAACATGGTTGTAAATACATACCCATAAATCCTTCATTATGCATTTTCTGGAATTTTTACTCATGTTTTATCAAAAGGTCCATATGGTGCACAAAACCTATGTCTCAATTTTTCTTCAATTGGCCTCAACTGGTTGTAATATTTGTGCAAAAACTTCCCTTGAAGTAGGATGCTACAGGAAATCAAAGAAAATGACTACTACAAGAAATTTGGCAATGACTGTTGTAGGAATTTTGAGCATATGTAATGAAGTAATTATCTCTGAAGATGACACCTTCTTATTGCTAAACTAGGCTGTGGAGATATACTTGAAACTGAGCCAGTCAACTATATGAAACATTTATTGATTTATTTATTGAATATCCTACCCTGCTTGAAAAAGGAAACCTTTCCTCAAGTGTAGGAGTACTTCCAATGAAGCCATGTGCTTAACAGGATCACAAATATACTCATATCCAAATATGAAAAATATACCTCAATGATTGTCCGAATATGAGGAACCAATTGATTTGATTGATTTGATGCCAAGAAGTGATGAAGAAAGAAGTGGTGCTTTGGCTTGATGATTTCCTTGAACCAATCTTCAATGTAGTCACTCGTCCTTATGTTGTCTTCTTCATTTTTACTGAGTCACATGCCCTCCTTTGTCATACCCTACAGATCTTCGAGGACTTAGCTCTTGCACAAAGAAAAACTTGCAAGGGATTATACAATCTCATGTTCCACTATCTTCTGTCCATAAGATGTTTTCCATCATTCTTTGGTCTCCCTTGCATATTTGCAAGGAAAATAAAAGAATTCTTCTATATCTTGTTGTTGTAAATTGGGTTCATGGAACTCTTGTTCTTTTGTCTCTTACTAAGATGCAGATCTGTCTCCAAGTTCTACCAAGAATTGAGAAAGTTATTGGAGTAGCAAATTCTTGAGCATTTTGAAGTTCTTCCTATTGTCAATATTCTCTGTCTTGCACATGGAATAGTGTATGGGGTTATTACAAATCAAATTTTACAAAGAAAATTTTGAGGCAAAGCATGCACTCGAACTCTCATGCTACTAAGGGCATACTTTCACCAAGACCCTATTGACATGAGCAATGAATCAAACTAAAAATCTAGAAGAAACAATCACACACTCACTTCAAGACTAACTTCTTAAGAACTTCCCTGACAATGACGTCGAAAATGTCAGTCGAATTATATGATAATACTTATGTTACATTTTATCATCAATCCAGGTTTGTAAACTTACAAAGTGCTAGGAACAATATATATAGAGCTAATCTCAAATAAACTTAATTTTGCAAGTTAGTTAGGAAAACACAAAGTCTATTCCAAATAAACATCAAAACATGGGGAAGAAACAATAATTTAATGATCAGTTTTCTTATGAAGCTCAGATGCAGTGAAGGCTTATAAAATGGACAAATACAAAAATACAAGTGACAAATAGGTGAATATGAAGGATAAATCAAGTGAAAAGTGAACTAAATGGTCATTGAAAACATGTCAATTTGGAGACTAAACATCTCCCCCACATTCAAGTCCTTGCATGTCCTCATGCAACAAAGATTTCAAATGAATGTTGCATACTTGGAATGTCTAGTCCCTTAGTTTTCTTTCTACATCATATGAATTAGGGTTGTGATGAACTGCACTCTTGACTAGGTCAAAAGGACTTGAAATTTCCATGTTCTAATCTTATTTACTGCAAGTACAGGACAAGATCTAACATACAATCTCATGATGCAAGACTTTGAATGCAGACGTTATGTCTTCCCTTAAGTATTTTTAATGTTTAGACAATTCCAGGGGAATGAGGAAAGGGACAAAATGGAAAAGGGAATTGGGTGTTCTCGGATTGAATCCTTGTAGTGATTCAAATTGTGTAAGGCATGTGTAATCATAATTAGTGAACATTACATCAAAGTATGAGATGGATAAGAAGGTTAATGTATAGGGACAAGAATTTAATGATTAGTTGTCTTATGAAGCTCAGATGCAGTGAAGGCTTATAAAATGGACAAATACAGAAATGCAAGTGACAAATAGGTGAAGATTAAAGATAAATCAAGTGAAAAGTGGACTAAATGGTCATTGAAAACATGTCAATTCTGAGACTCAACAATGATTTCACTACTTCATTTCCTCCTTGTTCCTACAATTTCACTCTTCAGATTTACAATATGGTTGCTATTATACGAATTAACACTTCAATGTGTAAATATAAGTTCTGGCCATGGATAGCTTGCACTAGTTGATATATTGTATAGTATAATTTTTCAAATTTGAGAAAATTAACCAAAGTCAAAGGAAAGAAATGTACACCTCATCCAACATGGCAACAAGCTTTGCCTTTTTTCGTCTGAAGTTCTTGTCTATCAATTGGTGTGAGTCCAAAAGCATGTTCATTTTTCATTTCTTGTGCAGAAATTGAGTGCCCTTCTATTACAGATGTTGTTCAGTCATTTGTAGTAGATTTAGTTGCAATATTTGTTTTTGTCAGATATCATACCAAACCATGTCTGATAATTTTTATGGTTGACCGACTCATACTTGAAACTCTTTCCAGCATTCAAAACTTCATCAAGTAATTGTTGCACTACTTTAAAATATTTGGAACTTGTTAAACTATTTGAGAGCTCTACTACTCCAATTGCATTGGTATCATGATGCATCTGTTTTTTTATACTCAGGGACATTCACAATACATATAAATTTTTATTTTGATTTCCAAATATGTTGGGTACAAACTATGTTGTCATGCAACACTAGTTTAAACTATATATAAGATAGCACATATAACTGTACAATATATGGACATGATTATTTCTTATATAACCCCACACTTATTACATGTTATATTTATCCTCGACATTTGGGAAAATGTTGATCCCTTATCCCTTTCTTGAATGATATGAATTTACATTGATACAATGAATTTGTAAATTAAACAAGTGCCACTACAATGGCGATGTGCTCATTGAATAGTTTTTTCAGAACTGTTGTTCTAGGTGAAATACAACAAGTGTCAACATTGTCAATTCTTGTAGCAGTAGAGTCAATTCAATTTTTATTTTGTATTCAAGTACTCAGAATAAATGTCCAATTTTTTTATTTTTTTGTGAAGCATTGAGTTATGCCAACTAATTATATATATTTTGTATAAGTTTCGTGAATTCCCATAAAATGGATATGAATTGCATATTTTCTCGACCAAATAATATATTTTTTCTAAACAATGATCATCACACACACACACACACACCACAAAGATTACATATTTCTTCTTCCCATGGTGTTTTAGGTTTTTCCCAATGCCTACTTTTAAAATGAATTTCGTGATGGTTCATTCTTATTTTAGCAACATTAATTTTCTTCTTTAAGCTAGTTATAGTTGAAAGATAACTTTGATCTCCTAACTTGGGGTTAATGGTCGCTTTATAGTATGTTAACTCTCTCTTTTTTTCTATTTCTTCATTGCATTGTAACCTCTCTTTAAATTAAGTTGTGACGATGCTTCTAATATTATCAATATTTTGAATGTTGGTCTCCCCTTTTATCCTCCAAAGGTTTAGCCAAGGATGAACATATTTATGCCGCCCTCCTTAAGTCTTTAGTAACTTTTACTAGAATTTGAAGCAATAATAAGGAGTCTTATATCATTCATATTAAATATCGTATTCGTGTTCATTAGGCACCTAATAATATCATTATTATCAATGGATGGAGGCTCAATCTTTAAGAGGAGGATCAAATGAAGTGTATTGATGTTAATTTTAAGATTATAAGCTGCAACGCTTTTGGATTTGCTTGTTTTTCCTTCAGGTTTCTCTAGAAATGTTGCAACCCAAACTTCATAACCATATATAAGATAATTGGAATAATGAGTGTATCAAAGAGGACTTTCTTTTTAACCAAATTCAAAGTTCAACTTCTTTACAATTGTTCTCAAGCCCAAAATAAATTTTTCATCCTCCATTAACCCTTTTCTCAACAATATAGTTCAAGTTGAGCTTGTGATGAAAGTCTACTCCAAGATACTTGTTTGAATTAACATCCTCTAAGTTGTTATCGTCATATTTAAATTGAAGTTAAGTGATTTTCTTGGATTTGATTATCATAACCTTTTTTTTATCGGTATTCATTGACATGTTAGAGTAAAAGAGAAAATATTTGAGGATTCTTAGTTGCTTTTCAAGATCAAATAGACTCGCAAAAAGAATAATATCATGAATGTAAAGAAGAAGGATAATCATTATTCCAACCAAAGTAGTTCTAGGACAACTTATACAATGATATACAGTGTAAAGAAAACCTAGATGTAAGTGTATAAATGTAGTGTCCCCACTACACAACCCATTAAAAAAAAATTGATACCATGAACTAAATGCATCTACAATATTTCTAAAACATGAATGCAACAAATTATATTCATATGCAACAAATTATATTCATATGCAACAACATATATTTTCTTATAAATACGAGTTTATACACAACAATAAAAACCCATGAATAAAATTGATAAAACAAAGATAAAATCACTTATCTCTTAACAACAATAAGCAACTGACGACAGGGGACAAACATTCCTCCCAACCATAGATTTTCTTCTTCAAATATCAACAACAAATCACCCCCGAGTTGGGGCTATGATTCCACAAAAGAGGGTGTCTTTCTCATATCCCAATTCACTCCGACAACTAACTAGTTTTATCATAATTATCCCAATCCTCCATCTTTGTTCCCCTCAACCTATGCAACCCAAGGAATTGGGATCCCCCTTCACCGCACATAGTCCCTCAGACCTTCCTCTTCCCTCCAAGGCTCCCAAAAAAGGTTGTCTAGGAATCTCTAATTCTGGGGACTCCATGGATGCTCGCTTCCCCAAGAAAACTAATAAAACAACCCACTATTCAAGGGAAGTATCTCACAGAAAAAATATCCCTCTACAAGCCTAAAAACCTGCTTATTCATGCAACAACAATTCCAACACGTTGCCCACAACACCTACTATTGTTTCCTTCAAGCTCCAATGCTCTCCACTCCCTTGTTGCTCCAAAAACTGCCCACTCAAATTTCAATTTTAGCCATGAGAGTTGACTCACATTCCCCCAAGGTTGATTGTACTTAGCTCCCATGCTCTCATAATTATGGGATGTGACTTTTCCCACCAAACCCTCTTACATGTGTTTGATGATTGGGTTCTCATACACTCAAAAGGAAATTAGAAAGGTTCACTCAAAATAATAGTTTTAATAAAGTGGGTTGGAATTAATACCCATGAATAATCCCCCCCTCTTGGACCCCTCTCTTAGACATTCTTAGACATTCCCCTCTCTTGTGAAAACTTAGCCCCCAATTACTTTGTTTGTTATCCACTCGCAACCAATGTCACATTTATTTTATTATTATGATCATGTACTTTTTTTACGAATTACATATTTGGGCATGTGGCCATACATTGTATTTAATTACACATAGCTAAAACAAGGATTATAAACGGGGAGATTACAATAAAGTTGCAATCAAAATATTGGACATATGTATTAAAGTGTATATCGATACTATTAAAATATTAGAATGAATCTATTTAATATGAAGGATAAAAATACTTTATTAACATCTATTTATATCAATTTAATTTGTCAAACATGTGTTAATTTTTTTTGTGACGACAATAAGATAATTTAAGTAACAAAAATTACAATATTACAATATTATAATGTATTTAATAAATTTAAAGTTAAATTTGAAGGGGGTATGGTATATACATTGTTGTAATCTAAGTAGTCAAATTGCTTCATGGAGGGCGTCATTATACCACATACAAGGAATCTCATATATCAATTTGGTGTTTGGTTAGATTGAGACCTTAAAAGTAGACTATTATTATTATTCATAAAGCAATGTAAAGTATCTTGTCTTTCTCAACATAAAAATGTTGTGATCTATATTATGCATATTCATCCTAAATTTGAACATATAATCATTATCATCATATGAAGATAAAGTGCATATTTGTTATATATGTTTTACATATAATATCTAATGTAGTTAGTTTTGAATTAAATAACATAATTACCTGTCCAATAAGATATATTGTATAATGGAGATGTTATAATATAATATTATTTAACTTACTTACAATGGTTGAACCCACTGGTGAGGAGTGAGGAGTTTTTCACCAATAGGCAAGGTGCAATCCTTGCAATGGATTCTCTTGTAGCCATGGGTCACCTTGAGGTAGTGGTAGAACATGTGGTTGCATCTAGAGAAATTATGGTAAATGATCTGATGACTCGTGCACACATAAATGGATCAAAACCCACCCTCGTATCCTTCAATTCTTAAAATTCCAAGGGGTTATCTCAACCGATTGTTGTCAATGTTGTTGGGCATCTAGCTAGTTCCATTATAGCAAGTGCTCAGTTCAAACCCCGTGGGTTCAGAACACTAGTTTACGATGATGGGTTTACTATGGATGTCATTTATTAATGTAACAATAATCATTATTGCTACAACCTTACTTAGAAAATCTATTAGATCCCCTAATGATAGGTGGAGTCTCCACTCAAAACATTGGGAACGTTTCTGCCCAAAAAGGTTGGATCCATTGGTGAGGAGTGATGAGTTTTTCACCAATGGGAAATGTTCAATTCCCATGAGGAAATTTCCCGGAGTCATGGGGTTAGCTTGATGTAGTAATTGAACATGTGGTTGCACTTAGAGAAATTATATTAAATGATCTTGTGATTTGTGCACACATAAGTAGATCAAAGACCATCTACCATGAGGGTTGTTTCTTGAGCCATGGGGTCATCTTGCGTTAGTGGTTGAACATGTGGTTGCACCCAAAGAGATTATTAAATGATTCCATGACTCGTGCACACATAAGTGGATCAAAGACCACTCCCATGTCCTCAAAATTTTGAAGTCCATAAGGTAGTAGCCTAGGTAGTAGCAAGGAGGTATTGAGTTGCACCCCCACCCAAGTTCAATTCCTATCAAGAACATGTGGTTTGTTGTCCCTTGGTTGAAAGGGTAGGCACCCCTAAGATAAAGATTCAAGACAGCTCAACCCTAGGTTGAGTCACGAGCTCCCTATTATGTGTGGCTTGCAAGATATTCTACCTAGATTACAATTTATAATGGTAACCAACTGGATTTGAATATGAACCTTACCCAATAGCCAATTATCAATTCACCTAAATCTAAAAAAAATTCCTTCAAAATTATATAAAAAAAAAAAAAAACCATTATTTATTTAATTAAAAAAAAAATTCAACTTGAACACTTAACCATTTCCTACTTTAAATTGATCTCATTTGAATATTGAGTTACATTTACATATGATCTATCACCAGGGTTGGAATTTGATGGGAAAAATGCCCATCAGAGGGAATTTTGCCCGTTTTTTACGGCCAAACTTTCTACATTATCGTCTCTTCAAACGGGCAACCAGGTCCACTAAACTTATTTATGATGGGTGATGAATTTTTGAAAATGTCATTATAGTTTAGTCCAGATATGTGTTGGAGGCTCGAGAATCTAACGTACAATCCATGATCCTTCTCGATTCGGATAGATAATGTGATTAATTGTGTAGTTATTATGGGATATGTGAGTCTGTGACAACATAATATTATTTATGTTGTTGAGTGCGTAGAAAGACTTCAAGCATATTGTTTAGTTTTCTATCCTTAGCCTACTAGAGACTTTGAGAGTGAACGGTAAATATTGAAACCGTTAACTCACTATGGCTAAATGGGCACTTCGCTCATTCCAGATTGATATGGTGACAAGCTAATGCAATTTAAGCAAGTTTTTTTTATTAGATTCTATTTTTCCGTCTTAGTACTAATATGGACAGAAAGAAAAATTAGATTTTTTTGTATTAGCACTAATTTAGAGAGAAAGAATTGAATGCAATAGTTTTGATGGGATCCTTGAACTAACACAACAAAAAGAGAGGTTTAATGTGCTTAACCATTCATTGCCATTAACCATGAGAAAATAAGAAAATCAAGATTTATTATTTAATGCACTTTACGTTTATAACAAGGAATGTGTCATGTAATAAATGTAATAACCCAATAGCCTCATGCCAAATATTCCCTCCTTGGTTTGGGGAGCAGCACTAACCTTGATTCATAGGAGAACGTGCATCTGTGTTCAACGGTTTGGTGATTTTTGCTAGATTTTTTCTCCATTTGACAACTAAAAAGTGGGGAGATGTGATTATTGTAACTTTATCATTCAAATTGTTTTAGATTATGCTTTGAAATTCGTCCATGGATGTGGCCATGGTGTTCTGCATCCTAACTTGACATAAACATGGATCATGATGAATGGAAATGTGTCTTAGGGAAGGAATTGTGGCTACCAGCAACCCTTTTCTCTAGCCAGTGGAGTTGAGTCTATATCCATACTATTATATTTAGGACGGTGTGCGATTCAGGAGTTGGGATGACTGGGACTTGGGAGAACTCGTGACCCATGACAACCTACAGTGCAGGGGAGAAGAGGTAGGTTGCGGAAGAGTGAAAATCAACTGAAAGTAGGGCTTGGAAATACCCTACTTTCCAAATGATGTCTTTGTTTATGAGCGGGCAATTCCAAATACTTGTGTTATAGTGTGGAGTTTCGCCTCTCAGAATTGGATGCATGCAGTGATGCGTGTGCAAGCACTGTGTGTGTCAACCAACAACATTTGCGTAATTGGAATGATAATTTTCTTAAGATTCAAGAGGTGTCAAAACCAGTGCCTTAGTCTTCATCCAGGTTATTATTAACCCTCTTCATTTTGTATTTGGTTTCATAATGAACATAGAAGAAAGCTCGAATATTGAATTGCAGGTTTATCTTGATACATAAATCTTATGTGTTTAATCTATTGGTTGGTATTTTAATGATATTTGAATGTATTGAGTATTTTTCTTCTTGTTTGAGAATGAACACCCAATTGTTATAGTTTTCATTTTTAATTCTATTGACTGGTATTGGATATTGTTTGCATGGATTGAAAAAACCATGTTCATCAAACCACTAGTTTGTATGGTTTATGAATAAATACTCAACTGATCTAATCCTTTATTTTCATTTTATTGATTGGTGTTAATATATCTAACTTTGAAATGTTTTATTTGTTGTAATTATTTTGTTTTTGGAGAGTGTGTGAATTTAAAAATTAAAAATTTTAATTTATTATTGAAAAGTTAATTTATTATTAAAACGTCAATAATAAAAGACACAATTACCGTTTTGTGAATATCAATATAAAACCCAAAATATCAACAAAAACTTTTTGACAAGTAAAGATGAATCCAAATTCCAATATGGGACCTCAATACTTAGATGTTGACTTTGATCATATCCTTCCAATATGGGACCTCAATACTTAGACTTTAAATTTATCCGTTTACGATAGAAATCTAAAATCACGCCGCCGTTAGTTTCTCTAGTCAAAACCTACGGCTACACCACGTGGTCAACCAAATAGTGAACTTAAGGCGGTAGAGTCACATGCAATAATTTCTTCTCCTTTAGCTTCCAAATGTCACCGACACGACACAAGGTAAGGGGAATGAACGCTAAAGGGTGAGGACGTCGTCCCTCGGAAGAACACGTCATCAGTCAGAGATTTGGAGCTTGAAATAATCGTAGTGAGTAGATGGTGACACGTGACAGGGAGATGTGTATCATCTATCCCTCGGAAGAACACGTCATCAGTCAGAGATTTGAAGCTTGAAATAATCGTAGTTGAGTAGATGGTGACACGTGACAGGGAGATGTGTATCATCTATCGTCCCCATAGAGGATTATAGAAACCCTATGGCATTGAGTGGATCTATCGTCATCATAGAGGATTATATGTTGCTATACAATGAGTAGTATTCAATGTTGTAGTGATTGGTATATATATTGTCGAATTATTTTGATATAACGTTGAGATATATTTGGATATATCATCTGGATCATCTTAATATATATGACGAGATATATCTGATGATGTATATACCACATGTTGCCGCATTGAATGTTGTATAATAGGCTAGTTATTACTCACTTTCGCTACACACAACTACATTGATTTGTGGTTCGTACATAATTGCAGTTGGTAATGCAATCAACACATAGATCAATTTCGTAGGGAAGTGTCATTACATGAGCAATAACTAGCTCGTTGTGTAGTATTTAATACTATGGCAGCTGGTATATACATTGTCAGATCACCTTGGTATAAACGTTGAGATATATTTGACGATGTATATACCATCTGGACCACCTTGATATATACGTCAAGATATATCCGACGATGTATATATCACCAACAAGGTGGTTATTACTCATCATCGTTGCACACATTAAACTACATTGATTTGTGGTTTGTACATAATTACAGTAGGTAATGCAATCGACACGTAGACCAATTTCGTAGGGAAGTGTCGCTACATGAGGAATAACCAGCTTGTTGTGTAGTATGCAATACTATGGTGGCTAGTATATACACTGCCAGATCACCATGGTATATACGTTGAGATATATTTGACGATGTATATACCATCTAGACCACCTTGATATATACGTCGAGATATATCCGACAATGTATATATCACCAACAGGGTGATTATTACTCACCATCGCTGCACACATTAAACTACATTGATTTGTATATACACTCTCGAATCACCTTGATATATACGTCGAGATATATTTAACGATGTATATACCATCTGGACCACCTTGATATATACGCCGAGATTTATCCAACAATATATATATCACCAATAGGGTGGTTATTATTCACCATCACTGCACACATTAAACTACATTGATTTGTGATTTATACATAATTACAATAGATAATGCAATCGACACGTAGACAATTTCGTATTTTACACGTGGAATAATTTCATATATATTTTAATAAACAAATACAACTCTCCACGGGGACGTAAGTAATTATGTAGTTGAATGGTTCATATTCATATCATTGTAATAATCATGTTTACACTTTGGATGGAATATGATTTCAATGTAGACCACTAGTATATAAAATCCATTGATGATTAGTAGCATGGCCTCCACACCCACTAACAAATGTGGGGATGGATATGATAGTGTTTGGTTTTTTAAGGGTTAAATAATTGGGCCTTTTTCTATGCACATGAATTATGTTTGTCCTTTTGCTCTATTTTTTAATGAGATAAATGCTTTTAAATGATAGGAAATGGGTCTTTCAAATCCAATCTCCCTTAAGTTAGACCCCACATTAATACTATAAAGAATAAAAGAATACTCGTAGTATTGTGTCCACATGGATGACACCATGATATTTATATACTTGTTAATTAAATATTTAAGATAAAATCC
>ML794283.1:180370-190877 GCA_009831015.1 Picea engelmannii
TTCCCCTCGCTCAAATGGGCCCCCACTCCCCTTGGCACGTGGCCCCCTTCACAACCCACGTGCCTTCTCTCTTCCTCCCCATGTATTTTCCCTCTTTGCACTCGATTGACCTTTTAATTGAGGATATTTTTCTGCTTTCCCTGATGACAAGACACAATTATTTGGTGTCATCTTCTCCTTCTCTCCCCACGTGAAGTCACCTCTTCTCGTGGGTGACAATGGCTCCCAGTACCTTCAACGGTTTGATGTTTAAACAATCATGGTTTCTGCGGCTTTCTCTCAATTTTTTCATCTGGCTCTTCAAACCGCTCATCCTTCATCCAGGTTGGCTCTTCTCCTCTGCTCTTTCTGTCCACGCCATCCTCCCTACCAGTCTCTGCTCATTCTTCTTGTTTATCAACCACTCGCTTTATCTTCTCTCGAAACTTCACTCCGTCATGTGGAGGAGGTCAAGAGCCTCCTGCTCTTGCCCAAATTGCATCTCAGAAGATCTCCGAGAATAGTTTTGAGCACTCCTAATAGACTGTACGAGGATGGAGGAGTGCATAGATGCATGATTTCGAGACCTTCATCGTGAAAATCAAGGGATGCGTGAGGACCTGGCAGGTTTTCAGACACAATTGCAGAAGCAAGAAATCCACCACAACCAAGAATTGGCAATTGTTTTAAGGGGATTCAATAGAAACACAAGACAACTTAGGGTGGTAACCCAACAATTGGGAAATCCTCAGCAACCAACAAACCCAGTTGGCATTGACAAATCTTGGCTTCCCTCTTCTTTTCACACTATAACCAACAACGACCATCATGCTCCCGCAACTCCAAGATTCACAGGCCTCCATTTCACAGAGGAGAACCCAGACCGCCATTACGCAGAGGAGAACCCAGCAAAGGCGAATCTAGAATATCGATCGACGGAACATCAGGAAGATCCCAGAAAACCTCATAATTATTAAGCGGGTCTTTTATGAAATGTAAATTTTTGTTTTTGTTAAATGTGTATATCGCCATTTTCACATGGCAGAATTGCATCTCATATGCACAAGATGGTATAGTTTTCTTAGGCCTTGATAGAAAATTAAGCATTTTCAGAAGCAACAGAGGTGCTCACACCCTCCCACATGTATTTTTTTGAAAATTTGCGGCCTTCTTTTTAACATAAAAACCACCAACCATTTCTGTTAAAAAAAACAATAAGGTCGTTGGCATCTGACCTTGAATATTCGAAATTTCACTACCCTTGACCGCACATGGTAAAACAGACACCAATACATACTACTTATACAAGCACTCGTGCACACATTATGTTAAACACACTGAGGCTCAGGACAACTTAAATGCTCTAGTGCACACTTTAAATTAAATGCATCGGGGCATACAAAAACTAAAAAGCACCAGTGCTTCATATGAAAACAAGATGGAAATCATGCATATAAATTATAAGAGCATCGATGCTCTACATAGAATGAAAAAGGTGAAACTAGTGTACAATAATTATAAATGAATTGGTGTATTTTTATTATATCAGTGCACCAGGGAAGGTTTGTAAAGAGTGCATCGGTGTTTTGACAATAAAAGCACCCAAAAAAAGACCTTCACAGGACCATTTTTTTTAATTATATGGAACATTCATTAAATCCTCTGCTAAAACCTCCACAGTCAATAGAGGAGGTTGTAGTGGAGGGTATTTTAAATTGTTTTCCAAATTTTGTAACACTAAAAACCTCCAAAAAAACCTCCACTAGAAGGTGTTCTCCTTGCAGTGATAGTCTCCCATGACTACGAGGTCAATAATTTCCATCTAGTGAGCAAGTGTCAATCCTTGTACCAATGATTCATACTCTTCTTCATTTTTTGTACTTTGAAACTGCAATTTAAATTCTTGAGGATATGATCCTCTTTGAGGGCTTTTAAACACCCCACCTACTCTAGCTCCAAATTTATAGGAGGCATCATCAATTGTTTTTTCAAAAATCCTTTGAATGGAGGAGTTCTTTTTGTTTTAATCTTTATGTCTTCTCCACTCAATATGGCATATTTCCCAAGACCAAAATTAGTATAATTCTCCATTGCCTCAATTTATTTTTCTTAAATGAAGCAAGGATCCTTTACTCACGTAGTACTTTGGTAAGGCCACCTTCTTTATTTTGGAGCATCATATAGCTTCCATCATTCATTATATAACCTCCCAAAGGAAAAAAAATCATTCTCTTCCAAGTACAAGACCATAGGTTGTTGGTAAATCAACCACTATTATTGGTAAACATTGTCTTAATATGTGGTGCAAAACTTATCCATGCACAAAAATCCTTAATTTCTCCATAGGATGGTACTTTTCTTGAATCAATTGCACATATACTTTCACCAGCCTCATAATATTTAATTCTTTCCAAACCAACAACCTCCATTATTGAAAGTGGCACGATATTATTTGTGGCTCCACTATCCATCGTAAAATTATGCAATATCAACTTTGGTGTTTCCAAAGATATAAAGAAAGGAGGAAATTTTCCTCGTGTTCTTGCAAACAAAGTAGGGTGCTTTTGTTGACTATTCATGATAGTTTCCTCTACTATTGTATCATGTTTGTCTCCATTATTTAGTACCTTGAGAAAGTTTTCTTTATGTTGTGGTATTTTCACCACTTCCAGGAATGGAAGAATCATCTATAACTTGGTTAGGTCATCAACAACAATGTAAGCCATTCTCGAAGAGTATTCTACTTCATTGATTATCTGAGAAACAAAGGTTGCATTTCTGGAATTTTTCTAAGGAGGAATAATTATGGATGTAGAAGGACCAGCTAGTCTGTTTTTGAATCCATCAACTTTATCCATTTGCGGAGGGTTTGAAAATTTTCCCTTGAGCTTATTCAACCGTGCCCCAGTTTGAACAACATTTTATTTATGCTATTTATCCAAATATTCTTCTTCTCCCATCCAATATCCCTCTGTTAATGGTAGTGTGTCATTACCCCTTTACATGGATTCTAAGATTCCAATATATGGTTCTTTGCTAACTTCTTGATGTTTTGGAAACTAGTCATCTTCCTTGGGAAATTCATCGTAATTTTCTTCTATTACCACCAAATTAGGTTTTTGAATTTGGGGGGGGGCTAGGCCTAGCAATAGGATCATCAATGTTATAATTTATTTTAGGATGATATATGAAACCATATGAGGGTATTCTAGGTTCTTGATATTGTTTCCTAGGCCTTTGTTCATCATTTATCCTCAATTGAATTATCTCATTTTGCATTTGTCCGGTTTTTCTATTAAGTTGGGGAATTTCACAATATTGTCTTGAATGTGTGGCATCATTCAGTGCAGGATCATTTCTCACATTTGGGGGTTTCTCCTGGAAACTACATCTTCCTACCCCTCTGTTAACACACATAATTGTAGGGGTGAAAAAGTCATTTCAATCTTTGTTTTTGAGTCATAGGTTTTTATAGTTTTTATGACTTCTTGCAATAGTCATTTTTCAACTTTTGATTTAAATAAACCAAGCTAGTTTGGCCTTGGTCTAGGATCTTTGGGTTATGTATTTGTTATCATGACAAAGAGTGATAAACCCTCATGAGTCACATCTTTGAAAATCCTTATTATCACCTTGACATGTCACCTCCATGACTGTATGAAAGATCTCTAGCTATCACCTTTTATCCATTCAACTATCAAGTAAGTTTTAATTTGAGAGTTTCCAACTCACTAGGAGAGTTCACAATGTACTCAGGTGCTCCATTCATTCATTACCACCATTACCTTTTTGTCATACTAAGGGATTTCATTGTTTTCAGAGCCTATTTTTAATAAATTTTTAGGGATCAAGTCTTTGGACATCCTAACAGTCTCCTCGAAGCATGCAAATCTTGTTTGATTCAGGCGCTATGAACTAGTAGATAGGCGTTATGAACTCATTTCCTATAGAAGAGTCTTCTAAATATTTGATCATAAATTTTGAATGACGATGTGGGTTTTTCTGATATATTTTGTAGAGGAGCATGATATTGGAATTGACATGCTAACCAAAATTCAGCCCAACCTAGTTTAGCATTTGAGAGATAAAATCAAAACACCAGTATGTTGCGAACTGGCATTGCAAACTAGCTAAAGAGGAGCAATGGAGGTTGGATAGTTTGCAAACACTTCTGGTCAAATTCAAAGATGTTAGAATAAAGCCTAGATCCCCCTAGTACTCCATGAGAGGGTTCATCATGTTTGAGGGTTGAGAAAGGGGTTTTGGATGGTTTTCATATTGGCGCTGCAGACTGACTGAAGAGGAGCATTGAAAATTAGATAGTTTGAAAACACTTCTGGTCAAATTCAAAGATGTCAGAATCAAGCCTAGATCCCCCTGGTACTCCATGAGAGGGTTCATCATGTTTGAGGGTTGAGAAAGGGATTTTGGCTGGTTTCCATATTGGCGTTGCAAACTGTGTTGCAAACCCTCTGTTCTAGGACTATTGAAACTTTCATCTTTTGGATAGTTAGTGTGTTGGTGGATAGACATTCTCTAGGTGGAAAATGGTCTAGGACATTTATTATTCTAGGATATATGTCTAGATTAGAAGAATAGTCCTTGTATCCCATGGCGTGGCTTCCAACATCTGTTGGAATAGTTATTCTTCTAGGACATATGTCCAGACTAGAAGAATGGTTCTTGTATCACTCTATGGAGTGAGTGACTTATCCAGCATCATGCATGATTACTTATATGGAGTATGTCTTTGAGAGATGATATAGTTGAAGCCATCAGATGATACTGATAGTGATGATGGTGCTCGTGATTTGATCATGAGATAACATGTGTGGCTATGATGATGCTACCGGTTGAATGGTATGTTTGTGCTCAAGACAATTACCTTTAAATACCTCCCTAGTTAGGAGGGAGTGTTGATATTATGGTAGTTGTGGGAGATATTAAACCTCCACGTGTAGCCTTGACAAGAATAGAATATTCTGTGAAGCAAGAAGAAACCCTAAAGCATTGAAAATAACCCTATAAGACAAGTCGGCTAAAGAAAATAATTAATATTGAGTTTTTAGACTCCAGAAAGAGAAGTTGGCCCAGATGGCTAAGGAAGAGAAGTATAAATACAGGATGCCAAAGCTCTTTTGGATACACACATCTCGCAACTGCAAAAATTTAGTGTGCACTGCAAATATTTTGTAAGTGCACAAATCTGAAGAGTAGCTACAACTGAAGCTACTACAACTAGTATTTTTGGTTTTAGGCTTGGAATTTCTCTTGGTTATGGTTTGGACTTTTTGCTTGGAATGATAGCTCTGGAGAGTGGTATGCTACCTTGATTAGCTTTTGTACCTAGGGTTTTCTTCTGAAATTATTCTCTTAGTGAAGGTTAAGGTGCTCGGGGGTGGCTTCGACCTATGGTTGGCTGACAATATTGCTATATTGTCTATGATTAAACGAGCACACCTATTATTTCTAACATCCTCATCCTTCCTCTTACTCTTTTTCCCTAAATACTCCTTTCTTTTTTCCCAAATTCTCCTTCCTCTTCCTCTTTTTCCCTATATCGTCCTTCCTTTTTTTCTCAAATCATCTTTCCTCTTCCTATTTTCCCCCAAATCCTCATTTCTCTTACACGGTTTTCCTCTTAATGGTCACACATATCACATTCATTTATATTATATTCATACGTTGGGACTCTCTTGCATGGACAATGTGGCCTCCTCTTTCCTTGTTCTTCCTCCTCCTCTTCTTTTTCAACCCTTCTTCTTTCTCCTCCTCTTCTCTCCCACTTTTGCTTCTTCTTCCCCTCTTATTGTATTCCCAAAGTTATTGATTTCTTCACTTCTATAGTAGATTCAGTTCATTTTGAAATTTTTTCAGCAGAACTTAAACATTACTAACTTACAACTCCCATTAGACCTAGGTTTAGCTCAGATCCAAGATCTACTTAACCTTGCTTTGATAGGACTTGTACAGAGAAAACAATGAGCTCTTATACAACTTGTAGAAAATCACATATGATACCACTTGTAGAGAAATAAAAACTCACACTAAACCAACCAGGAAAGGGAATACAAAATTGAAGCATGATTAAACTATTACAATCACATGGTACAAAGAGATTTAACCCTGGAAACCATTAACCGGGAAAATTATCATTCCTTGAGTATCTCTTTCTCTCTTGTTGTCTTATTCCTTCATATAATAAAGATTTATGTGACTAACCTTGGTCTACACCTAAGACACAATCATCATCCTACTCTCTTACTTTACACAAGAACAACCATGTAGCCAATTCGACTTACATCTACATGAAACTCACGATTCTTCTAAAGATGAGATTTTACAGTACTACATCATGCCATATTTATAGGCTTTACTACATCATGTCAGTCTAAGAAAAAAAGGTTTGATGGGTGCACAAGGCTTGGATGGGCACCCTAGGTCCACAGATGGTCGCGACGGTCGATTGAGTGTGACGATTCATGAAGGAGTGTGATGCACCGGAGATACAAGACATTTTGCACAAGTGACTCTTGGATTCCATATAAGAACAAGGGGCACAGAAACAAAAGAGACAAGTTTTGGAAAGAACTTGGAGACAAGGAGAGATCTACGATTCTGAGCTGGACGAAGAGGAAGAGCTCCCTCTAGGAGCCAAGTAACTCCACTATGGGAGGGCTTGTGTTTCCTTGAGGAGGAGGGTTTGACGGACAAAACTGGGCAAAATTATCTCGGGTTGATTTTGGCTAAGTATGGAAACACAGGTCTGTGGAGGCATGTGTGATGCAGAATCGAAATCTGTGAAGTCTGTAGAAATTAAGAGGTAGAGTTTGTGGAAACGAAGAGACATCAATTCTACAGTTGGAGGCACGTCTGAGGTGAACCGCAGGTGGTAGCAGAGACAATTGCGACGAAGATTCTTGTGATGGAAAATCTATTCGTGAGTGTCTTGGTGAGGCGAGGCAAGTCATTTGACTCTGCCAAAGTTGTAAATAGAGTTGGTAGTGCTCATGTTGTAATTGTTCTTCTATAACAAAAACTTAATCGGGTGGCACAGTTCATGTTGCCTGCACTATATATATGTTTGTCTTTCATTTGTTTCGTTGTTCACTTGGTTTCTCATGTTCTTGGATTGTATGCTTAGACATGACTAAGTGTTAAAGTAGTTAATGAATGTCTAAGTATACAAGAGTTGCACTAGAGTAGGAGTGTGACTCATCGGCAACCTAGAACAAAGTATGAGTATGCTTTAGGTGAAGAGGCATAGTCTAGATGAAGTATGCTTAGTGGTGCCAAAAAGGAAAGTGATAAATGTCATGATGCCACACACCCTCAAAAGGTGCACGATCGTAAGGCACATTGTGGGTACGTAACACATAAAATAATAGCCTAGATAATAACAAAGAGGGATAGAGACTATAAATGAACTTTCCCAAATTGATAAATCCAAAATTTCCACAACCTTGAAATGTCCACAAAAGTCAGGGTTTCATGTCAAGACAATATTTAATCACATCTGGAGTATTGACTTCATAGGTAAGAAGGCACGAAAGTGAAGGGATTTTTAGAATAGGTGTGCCACTAAGATTCTTTAAGTTTTCTCTCACAACTCAACTTTTGTGAGATGCATAGTTACTTTGAAATAAATAAGTCAAGTCATGTTCAATGGCAAAAAAAATTGTATCATAGAATGATTCATTTTGATTAAATTTAAACCCTCCATGCGTTTTTAACTTACAATCAAACAACTTATACTTATAGCTACATTTTTATGATATTTAAACCTTCGACATCATTTTTCACTTGCAATCAAACATTTTATATCATTTTCTTTATGCATCTACAAAAACAATAATTACATACTCCATTTACATCAGATTCATTGAAACCATGCATAGATTTTTTAGGAGTCCAATTAATAATAGATTTTCCACATTCTCTCTTTCACGTTGCATGGGTTTTTTATAAACCCCTCCACACACATTTTTTGTTATATTCCAAAGACCTGAATACAAAATATCACAATAGTACCAAAGAGATCTGAATACAATAACCACACAAGATATATGGAACAATATAGAAAACCACCACTTTATTTTATCAAAACCCTTGGGGTAGGGAAACACCATACAATGGATCCTATTATGGAAGGGATCCTCTCCTGTTCACTTGCCTCTTTGAGGGGGATTCCTCCTATTGAGCTACCTCTCCAAACACAATACTTCTCTTCATATCCCAT
Organism: Picea engelmannii; assembly: GCA_009831015.1. Lineage (NCBI taxonomy): Eukaryota > Viridiplantae > Streptophyta > Pinopsida > Pinales > Pinaceae > Picea > Picea engelmannii. The sequence goes on from ML794283.1 coordinate 188,589, forward strand.
TACACTTATTGAACCCCTTTATATAGTGCTACCATCACCTAAGAAAATTATAGAGGAATCTTCTAGAAGTAGAACCTTCTAAGAAGTCCTCTCACATTTATTATATCTAAATATCATAGTGGCCCTTATTTAATAATATAGTGGACCTAGTCCACCTTACATTGAATGGCCTCCACTATTATCATTATGGGCCCTTCCCCCCTCCCATTACCTCTCTAGCTACCTAACATTCCAGCCCCCTTAAGAAAGTGTTGTCCTCAACGCTTGATGTACAACCATATACCAGGGTCCCATGGATAAGTGTGGAACATAGTGCTAAAGTAGACTAGAGAACCAGGGTCCCATTGAGAATTGGAAGCCACCATGTTGAAGTAGTCCAACCGCCATTGTAAACCAGGGTCCCATGTCCAATTGCTCATGTGAACCCCACACAGAAGATATTGGCACCTAATAACCAACTGAAAATGATGCTCCAAAAACTAACACCTATCATGTGGATCCAAATAAGAATATCCATCCACATAGTGGGAGAGGATCAAAGTTGAATCTAGAAGGAACAATACCATTGTAGAATATACAGGTTGGACGCTGGTAATTATAACTAGCTCTTGATGTGGAACATTGATGTCCTCTACCGAAGGTGGAGTAGAGTCATCAAATAAAATATGGAAGTGGTTGTCATCCCATAAATGACAAGAATCCATATACCAATCATCACAATCGACCTCCAAATCATACCAAACATATATTTCTTGATTATATTCCTCCCTGATGTCCACCATAAGAAGTATCTCCTTCATACTATCCAATGAATCTTGAATACTACGAAAACTATCATTGAGTCCATCTGTAAGGTCATGCAATATGTCATGCAATGTTCCACACAATGTGTCATACAATTGGGATTTGAATTCTTTAGTCATATGTAGAATTTCTTTGAGGGTTTGAGAGGAAATAGCCATCTGAGCACCCTATGAAAAGTTATGATACCACTTGTTAAGAACCAAAGAACTAAATACAAAATATCACAATAGATCCAAAGATATTTTAATACAATCACCACACAAGATATATAAAACCATATAGAAAAACACTACTTTATTATATCAAACCCTTGAGGTAGGGCAACACCATACAATGGATCCTATTATGGAAGGGATCATCTCCTGTTCATTTGCCTCTTCGATGGGGCATCCTCCTATTGAGATACAACTCATAATAAAATAATTATCTTCATGTCCCATTACATTGCTTGAACCCCTTTATATAGTGCTACCATCACCTAAGAACATTCTAGAGGAGGAATATTCTAGAAGTAGAACCTTCTAATAAGTCTTCTTACATTTATTATATATAACTACCCATTTATTATATCTAACTACTATCGTGGGCCTTATTTAATAATATAGTGGACCTAGTCCACCTTACATTGAATGGCCTCAACTATTATCGATATGGGCCCTTTGGGCCTCCCCACTACCTCTCTAGCTACCTTACATTCCATGCCCCTTATGAAAGCATTGTCCTCAATGCTTAATGTACAACCATATACGAGGATCCTGTTGGTTGTGGAGCCTGATTATCTTCCTGATTCAGAGGTCCTTGCTTTCAGCCGTGTTTATACCCCATGAAGTATTTACACCCCAGAAGTATGTACACTCTTCCATGCGGGGGAGTGCAGAGGGGGGGTACCCCCTCTGCGGGGTCCGGGGGGTCCATCCCCCCGGCTGGGGGGTCTGGGGGCAAGCGGGCCCCCAACGGGGGTTCAGGGGTGAAGCCCCCGAAGCAAAAATTGCCTTGTAAAAGTAATCTGGATCGTTCATTATAAGGTCGCAGATCTAATGGTAGAGATTATGTTAGGGTTTTTTTCCCTAGAAGGAAACCCTCTTTTATGGGGGAAATGTATTGCGGCTATGGATGATGGTGAATATTGTATTCTAAGAGAGGAGAATGTGAGAGAAAGAAGAGGAAGTTACAGCGAGTTTTGTTGTAGGTTGTATCCCTTCATTTGTTGGATAATAATAAAGGAAGGATCTGGCAATTTCTCTAGTGGACGTAGCCCACACTGGGTGAACCACGTAAATCTGTGTCTCTCTTGTATTGTGTGTCTTCTGTTTTTTGTTTCTGCATTTGTTTTATTTTATTTCTTCGCGGTCCTGTTTTTCTAACAACTGGTATCAGAGCGTAAGGTAACTCGCAGGAAAAGAGGGTTCCTGGTTCGAGTGGGAGCAATGTCGAAAGATGGAAAGTTTAGGGTCGAGAAATTTAACGGCCAAAACTACCAGTTAT
>ML794283.1:205939-231131 GCA_009831015.1 Picea engelmannii
AACATATTATATTATATTTTTAACTATATAAGATGGTACAAATAAGTGTACAATGTATAGATATGACTATTTCCTAGCACGCAGGGAGGCTTACAAGCCTTAAGGTATCAAGGCTGATTAAAATATTTCACATATTTTTCGTTGATGATGTTTTTATAGTGACCAGAGCTACTTACAAGAATGGAAGGAGATTGACTTCATTCTCAAAACACATTTTGTTGAGCTTTAGGGCTCCAAATAAATGTGACAAAATTTATTTTTCATTGTTTTGGGCTTTTAGAGGTGGATTTAGATTCTTTCAAGAACATTTTTTAGTACAACTTTATGGAGACCTCGGTTGGCTTGAGATATTTTGGTTTTTTTCTCAAACCAGATTGTTATAAAGTGGTGGATTAGAGATGGTTACTCATAAAATTTGAAAAAAGAATTCGACATTGATGCAACATGTGGCTATCGCTCGGAGGGAGATTTGTTCTGATTAAATCCGTCTTGGAGAGCCATGAAGTTTACTAGATGGCGCTAGTTGTTATTCCAGTAACTGCATTAAATAGGATTCGTCAGCTGATCTTCACATTTCTCTAGTTGGGAGGCAATGAAAAAAACATCTACATCTCTGCAGTTGGGATTCTATTTCTAAACCAAAACTAGTGGGTGGTTGGGGGTTGAGAGACATCTTTCTCTTTAATAAATCTCTGGCGTGTGCTGACACAAGACGGGTTATGGCATCGAGTTATTATTGGAAAATACTTACCACATCGTTCTGTTACGAGCTAGCTCAGACAAACTTTTACCAGTCCATCTAATGCTTCCCCGATCTAGAAATCACTTCTAAAATTCTTACATATCATCCAACATTGGTTATGTTGGAAGCCTGGATTGGGTCATGCTATCCAAGTGGGTCGGGATACCATTTTGGGATTGGGGTATGCAACATATTTCTCACAGGAGCTCCTGACTGTATTACACAAACAACACCTTTTCTACCTCTTCTAGGTCAAGGGATCTATAGACTAGGGGTCTCTTAGTACTCAGTGGAAGGATTGCTCAAACCTTGGCCTATCGGGGAATTTGGCATTAGATTGGCAACGATACTGTAAAGCACTACTTGGAGCGGGGATACAACTTTGGGACTAGGACGATGAACTACTCTGGAACGGGGGAAGATAGTTCTGGAAACATTTGTGTAAAGAACTTATATGAGGCTATTGTTTCTACCATTTGGAACCAAAAGTGTACTCGTTGGAGGAAGCATCTTTGGCATTGGAATATTCCATTAAAAATCAAAATTTTCACCTGGTTAGTTGTAGCCAACAAAATTTTGACCTGGGACAACTTACAACATTGTGGTTGGGAGGGACCAAACATTTTCCATCTTTGTCATTTGGATTTTGAATCTGTAACACATTTATTTATTGACTGCACTTTCACACAACAAGTTTGGAGTAGACTCTTCATTGCTTTGAAGCTCAGGGTACTTGGACGGGTTCCTCTATGAAGAATTGTTTGGATGACTGGACAAAGAAGGAGTCACTCTGCCCACATCTTCCTGGTATGGTTAGTTGGCACATCTGGTTGGTGCGCAACAAGACTATCTTTGATCAGCTACCACCTTCTACCAATGCTATCTATTACAGGACTTTGGGTGGTCTGGAGGGTAATAAGACAACAAAAGATCCTACTCCAAGATTCTTACAACCTACCTATCTTTAGGGTAGGACTACTGCATGGTTTGATGGTGCCTCACAAAACTTTGGTCATTAATGTGGAGCTGGATGTTTGATCAAGTACACAGATCACAATTGTGGTGCAGGCACAAATTCCAAAGTTGAACTACTTGGTGCCTAGGCCACACTCACCCTGGCTACCAGACTTCACATTCTGGATCTACAAGTTTTGGGCGACTCCAAAATCATTATAGACTGGCTAAACAACAAAGGCAAATTACAAGTCATTGCACTGGAATGCTGGAAAGACAAAATCTCTGAACTTATCAAAGGCTTTACATAGATCAACTTCACTCACATTTATCGGGAATTAAATTTGGAGGCTGATCTTCTTTCCAAAAGTGCTCTTCAAGAGTAGGAGGGGAAACTGACTTACCACTAGTGAAAATATGGCCATGTGGGGCTGACACACAATCTATATCTATTTTAGTGGCTATCAAAGATACAATACTTAGTCTTTTTTTGGTATATTTTGATTAGAATATTACCTAAATTAACTTGCCTATCTACTTTGTAAAATCTCTTAGAGTCGGAGAGAAGAAATATTGAAGCCTTTTCTCTAAGTTGTCTATGCTTAACATTAAACAATCTATCATATAATTTTCTGGCCAGACTATCTTATATTTTTGGACTGGTGATTTTGTATGCAACTTGGGAACATGCAATGCAATTTTGGTTTTACCATACATTAAGAACATGTGTTTCCTCTTAAGAGGTCACAGGTTCAAATCCAGAGGGGGGTAGGGTATGTATACCTTGGTAGACTTTACCAGTCAAATCGTTGGGCAGAAGGGGGTCCCTTGTCCCACAAACAAGGGGGTCTCATACACCAATTTGGTGTGTTGGCTTGGCCGTGACCTTAAAAATAGATTATTATTATTATTATATTATAAATATAATGAGAATTTTTTTTTGTGGAAAAAAAAACCCACACATACTACACACTATATTTATCTTCGACATTTGGAAAAATATTTATCCCTTATCCCTTTCTCGAATGATATGATTTTACATTGATACCATGACTTTGTAAATTAATAAGAGTCATTTTATTTTTTACCCAATAACTATAATTTGTTTTTCTTTGATTTAATGGTTATGATAGAATATTTAAATTATATATAAAAGTTAATCTGATAATTAAGTTAATTATTTATTATTATTGGAGAAAGTTGATATTATAAAATTAAAATGAGAAAATTATATAAAATAGACACTTCTCTGCCTAACGATTTGACTAATAAAGTCTACAAAGGTATACATGCCCTACCCATTTAGATTGAACTTGTGACCTTTTAAGATGAAACACATGTTTTTAACCATTAGACCCACTCAATATTTGAATATAAATTTTAAGAATCTATATTAAAATATGTAAATTATTATTTATTTTTAATTATAAATTTTTAATATTTTAATTAATTAAAATTAATGTTACATTTATTTAAAATATTCTATTATGTTAACTTATAAATATTATACATCTCCCCCTCATGTTACGATGCACTTTGTTTTCTTAACACAAAAATTTGAGTAAAATATTAAAATCAAATTAAAAATTGCAAAATATAATTTATTATTATAATTAAAAATTTGACATAATAATGTTGGATTGTTCACATTTCGAAAATGTGATTAATGCAATTTATTAACTGATTTTGTATGTGATACAATAACTTTTTTTTATTAACTAGCAGACAAAATGGCAAACTTGGGAGCTACATGTTTTGAGGAACCCATAGACAAGCAATGGGATCTCTCTCATCCACATGAGATATTTAAGGAATGTTTCATAATAGTTGAAGAGGATGGGCACTACCCAGACGAGGTGGAAGCGATGAGATAGGAGGAGGCTATTTTCATTTCTGAGACAAACGTGGGAAGACGCATGGGGCGGATTTGGGATAATTTCCCCACCTTATATTCGTAGTACTTATTAGTTATGAGGGACATGACTAGATGTAGGGAACTTTTCATTATGCAACATCTAGGTCAAGATTGGTATTTGAGCTTGAAATGCATCATGAACTATAGTGGATGGGTCTTTTCTTTGGCTTATTTCAAGATTTGCGACAAGAGTAGCAGGGTAGCTCTTCACATTGGCCTAACACCCATTCATATAAAGTTCGCTTCTGAGTTTTCTCTTCAGGTTTATCCGTTCGCCATGCATCCATCTCATGGTTATGCAAGGTGATACAGGAGGGGTAATCATCACCCACCTGACCCAACTTTCTCGAGCAATAAAAGCTCAGAGCTTCCCAACTCACGAGTCATGTTCTCGGATCAGGAGACAATGAGAGAATTTCAGCAAGTAACCCCTCTCCAGATTCAACAGAATTTGGAGTCTATTGAGGCAGCTACCAGACATGAGAGAACCACCCTCCATGACTGGGAGGTGGATGCAAAAAGAGGGGACTGAGTGCTAGACACAAGAGCTTCACAAGTTTGAGATATAACTATCTCAAAACATTAGATTTATATCGGCGCATAAAAACTTTTTTGGATCGAATTCTCCTTGACAGTGATGATGAGAGAGAGGTCATGCAATAACAAATTCAAGATATGCATCTCCATATTCAGGACCTTAGAACCTGTATCGATGTCCAAGCCCAACCATAGGAAAACCAACTAGCCAAGGGGTCTCATTTGCAGACACAACCAAGGGACAACCAACCAAGCAACACACCATATCCACAAGTTTCGGACCATCCAAAGGGAATAAGTGGTCCCCCTCCCCCTCATTTGTCCTGAATGACATCTACTTTGTTTTTCTGGAAATATATTTTTTCAGCCCAAAAAAGGACAATGTTATGATAGATAGATGTTGTGTTTCAGTTAATAGATTTGCTAGTCTCTTTTTGTTAAAAAACTTGGATCAAACAATGTGAATTGACAATCTTTTACATTGTTGTTGATATGGTTTCCCCAATAACAAGCTAACAATAGTGAGGTTGTGGTGTACATTTTTACAATCAGTGATATAACATAGTTAGCTCTGTTTACCGACAAAAAAAACCCATAAAATATATATTTGATTTCATAATATTTTTAAAAAATAAAAATGATGATTTTTTAATAATTTTTATAAATGTGAAAAAATAAAAATTTAAATAAATTTGAGAATATATATATATATATATATATATATATATATATATATATATATATATATATATATATATATATATATTAGAGAAATGCATGCATATTTTATTCTTAAAAATGAATAGCGATGAAGGAAAATATACCATTAAATACACATTTTCAAGAAGGTGAGTAACAGAAAACAAAGATGTACATTTATATATGTAAGACATGAATAAACACCTTTACTAACACAATATGTTTGATGATTATTTATATTGTTTGAATATTTATTTAATGGCGTCACCATGTATGAAAGATTGAGATCAACATTTAGGATCAGCCATCCATCACCCTGACATAAAGAAAAAATTAAAAACAATGCTTTGGTATGGGAGATTAATAGTTATATGTTAATTATAATTAATAATTTAAAATTTAAAAAAAAAAATGAAAGGTTAATTTGAAAAGATAAAAAATGTGGAAAAATAAAACAAAATGAAAGGTTAATTTTTTTCCGGTAGAAAATTCTCTCGAAAATTATATTAATGTATAATTTCATTTATATCATCAAGTCATATCTGTTGTGTATTTCAGTCAGATCAACACGTTTCAAAAATAGTAAAAAACAATGTACTATGAAGTTCTATGAAACCTCCCGAAGACAAACACAAATACCATATGTGATAACTCAGGAAAAAGGAGAAAACCCACTACAAAACATAACCAAAATTAAGGCCCATCACTCTTTAAGATATTTCAAAGATGTCGAGATGGGTGAGAGGACCGTCAGCCCCATTGCTCCAAGGATAAAATGATAATCCACCTTCCAGTTCTCAGAGCGCCCGTTTGGATAAAATGTCAGCCTCTTTGTTGAAAGTCTTGTATATATGATGGAAGCTGATATCCTGGAAAGTATTTTGCAAGTTCTCTAGTTTTTTGTTGCCAACCATCAAGGTCTATCGCCTGTAGATTTCCTTTATGAGTTAACCAATTAATAATTACCTGAGAGTCACCAAGAACCTGAATTTTTTGGATGGACCACAAGGAAGCTATAGTAAGAGTAGCCCAAGCGCCCATGAGTTCTGCATTAGTGTTTGTACCAGCCCCACAATTAATATGCCATTTGATAATAATTGAATCCAGAGTTCTGATGATACCTCCAGCACCGCAACACTTGCCATTTGATAGAGCTGCACCATCAAAGTATGCAATAGAAAAACCTTCTTTGTGCGAAATATCGCAGACCCGGTTTGGTATATATTTATGAGAGGAAGGGCACCAAACATAGGATCTCGTAATCCTGTGAGCCACTGCAAGGTGAGAAGGAGTTATGTTTTCAAAATTTGATTTATTTCTCTCGATCCAAATGTGCCAACAGGTGTGAGCCGCTAGACTGATCGGAGCAGTTTTGTTCTTTGTCCAAATAGACAGGTAATCAAAGACTGAAGCACCATTCCAAAATCTTTTAATATTGTGGAGGATTTGCATTCTATCCCAGATTGCCTTTGTAAAGGTGCAGTGAATGAGCAGATGATCAATATCTTATGATTCTTTCTTGCAAAGGATTAATATCCCTGTACCTTCCCATCCTTTGCGTTGAAGAGTGTCCCAGGTCAAAACCTTTTGGTTTCCAACTAACCAAATAAATAGTTTAATTTTTAATTGTATGTTCCACTTCCATAGGTTTAATTTCCAGCCACCTACCATCGGATAGTCCAAAGTTGAAATGAGAGCATTATATACATTCTTAACAGACAGGATTCCAGATGAATCCCCCCTGGTCCACACTATGGTGTCTGTTGAATTCCGAAGATTAATGCATGTGCCAAGAAGCACCCTACGGTACTGATCCCATTATGAGGCAAGTCTACCATTCAAACCCAGAGCTTCACTACTAAGCCAATTCTCTTTGATAGAGTCCACACTGCTTGGACTTTTAACATGAGCTAAGATTGTTTTCCTAAGAAAATTAATATGAGAAATCAAAGAATCCGAGAGGAAGGATAAGCCTCCCATACAAATAATCCGATCCCTTCCTAAAGATACAAGATGACCCAATCTCGGGCACCAACATTGCCAGTGCAAGATCAAATGAATAAATCTAGTAAGACTAGTCTAGATTCGGGAAGCTCCAGGATGCTTATGGGACGGCTGTCTATACCAGTTGATCACAGTTGAGTTGTTAATATATTTATCAATTAGTACTCTATGCCAGATCCCATACTGTGTAAGAACTCTCCATAGAGTATTGACCAGTAAAGACAAATTAAAAAGAGAGAGATTCTTGAGGCCCCATCCACCACATTTCTTCGGTCTAGATAACATATCCCATCTACAAAGATGAAATTGGTGATTAGACTTTCTTCCACTCCAAAGAAAATCAAACATCATCTTACGAATTTTGTTTAGTATCGAGCACGGAAGGCACTCCATGGACATCCAATATATTGTCTGGCTTTCCAACACTGCTTTCACCAAAACAAACTGACCACCTAATGAAACCCATTTATTACACCAGAGCCCGATCTTCCGTTCCATTTTAGTCACTAGCCATATCCAATCTTCTTTCCTGGAGGGATCGGTCTTTAAATAGTATCCAAGATATTTGAATCCTGTTGATAGCTCAATAAAAGTGTAAGGAAGGATCTCCTTTAGAGGAGTCAAATCCAAGTCTGTTAATCCCCCAAAGTGTATAGTAGTTTTTGTATTGTTGATCATTAAGCCCGTGGCCATACAAAAACTCTGAAGAATATTTGAGATCACCCTCCACTCATTGATATTTTCCATTGTCATAATAATGATGTCGTCCACAAATAAAAGATGTACCACTTTGATCATTTTGGAGACTTTAATGCTTGTAATTGTGCATGCAGTAATGTTATTTTTAATCAAGAGGCCGAGCCCTTCCATAGCCAAGATAAACAATAATGGTGATGGCGGGCATCCTTGTTGGAGCCCCCTACCACTTTTGAAGAAGTTTGTCGCCTCACCATTGAGAAAAACAATGAAGGTATATGTGGTTACACAGCTCATAATACAGTTGGATAATTGGATGCCAAAACCCACTGTAATGAGAATCAGTCTCAAATAATCCCAGTCTATGCAATCATAGGCTTTCCTCAAATCAATTTTCATTACTAGGGAATTTAATTTATTTTTGTGTATACTATGTAGACTTTCATGTGTCATTCCAATTGCATCTTGTATCCTTCTGCCCTAAAGGAGCCCAGTTGTTCCACAGATAAGAATCTCAACAGGGTTGGATTGATCCTATTTGCAATCACTTTTGATATCATCTTATAACAGAGGTTGTAGAGTGAGATCGGCCAGAAGTCGTCAAAAGACATAGGTTTGTTTATATTTGGAATAAGGGACAGGAAGGTATAATTCAATCCTCCTCTAATGCTACCTTTCACTCTCGAGTCCTCAACTACCTCAAGGAGGTCTTCCCCAACTATATAAAAAAAGACGGTGAAGAATTATGCGGTCCATCCATTTGGGCCCAGGCTCTTTTCTTTTTTAAAATGAAGAAGTACATCCTTCAATTCTTCCAAAGTGACCGGGTTGAAGAGGGATCCTGCATCCTCATCACTCACCATCCTGGAGAAGAGGTTTGCAACCCTAACTTTTTCATTTATATTACAGTTTGTTTGGGCCTTAAAAAAGTGTCTAAAGTATGCCATTGCTTCTTCCTTTATTGCTCCCTGTTCGGTAATGATATTATGGCTGGCCAGCTTATGGAAAAACCTGGTATTATTATCCCCATATTTGATCCATGTCGCTCTGCTACGGAGTCTCCAATATTCCTCCTCCTCACGCAGGATTTTATTTCTTTTAATCTCCAGCTCCCTAATGATATGATCCTTTTCCCGGATTGTAGAATTCCCAAAGGAATTCACCAAAAAATCTTTAAGTTAGGATTCCAGCTTCTCCAAGCTAGCCTTGTCTCTCTCTTTTACTTCCTTAATCCATATTTTTGTTTGTAACTTGAGTTCCTTTAATTTCTAGACCAGTCAGCACTGTTTATCGCCTTTTGAGAGAAAACGAGGGTCTTTCAAAACTTTGTGTACCAGAGCCAAATAATCCTCATCTTGTAGCCAATTGGCATTGAGTTTAAAAGGGTAATCCTTTAAAGTAGGGGGAAGTTCCAGCTGTAATAGGATGGGAGCATGATAAAAAACAAAAGGGTATTCCACCCAAGAATAGGAAAATCCCACAGCCTCCAACAAATCTTCAAACACCAAGCACCTTTCAAGTCGTCTCGCAATGGCTTCATGACCTGAGCTCCCATTTCTCCATGTTGGAACCACTTTATTCGGCTTTACAATGATCAACTTCTTTGACAGGGATAACTTCTTCTAGTAATCCTCTCATAGACCAGGTCACCAACGATAATCAGGTTCTTGATAGATAAGATTTCGTTGTCATCCAACGAGCTCCAAAACCTCTTTTGATCTACACACGGACCATATACATTTAGTAGAGAGATTTCTCGATGATTGTTAACACCCCTGCCTGTTAATAGAATACCCCTGATTGTAAGAAAGGGAGCTAAATCATATATATTCGGATCCCAGGACACTAGTAAACCTCTCGAATTACGACAACATTAACAACACTCGAAACCCAAGTAGGAAGCAGATGTTGCATAAAATCTCTAGCCTTTTGTTCATTAGCTAGAGTCTCTTGTAGAAATACAATGTCAGGATGAGTCTGATCCAACGGTCTACGAACCGAGGCTGTTTTGAGGGTGCCTCCAACCCCTCGAATATTCAGAGAAAGAAATATTACTTAGCTCGCACCATGGCTTTCATTGATCTAAGAGCCCCACTGTCCATGGAGGAAGGGAGAGTGTCAATAGGTTGAGAGGGGGTGCCCACCAACATTTTTCGTAAACTTCTTGTCTTTATGGGTGACAATTCGACCCCAATGCCTCGAGACCAGGCATAATTCTTACCCTCCTTGCCCAGAGTCTTGGTAAGGGAGGAGGACCCTATTCCCAGGTGAGGGTCGAGGGCGGACTTCCCTAAATAAGTAGGTAGCGACAGGGTATCAATAGAGTCATGGATATAAGGAAGAATGGAATCGAGGACAACATTTAGGGCGGAGTCATCATCCTCAGCCTCCCTGAAATGCAGTTCTATCGGGGAGGAAGCTTGTGGGTTCGATGGAGGTGAAGGAATCAAAATCGGTCTCTTCGAAGACAATGAAGGGATTTGAGAAGTATTATGAAAAGGGGTCGGGGAAAGTGAGGTCCCCAAAGTCAAGACCTCAGTAGACAAAATTACAGAAGGAGTAAACAGAGGGTTGTCAATACCGCAAGGATTTTGAGTAACCGGTGGTAGAGGTTCAGAAGGGGTCATCTCCTTTTCAGGTTGACTAGGAGCAGTAGTATCAAAGGTTATCTAGTTGGAACTATTTAAGGCCTCTTTCTCCCAATGCGTCAGAGAAGAAAATAAAGAAGGACAGAGACTTTGTAGCTTATCCGTTAGTGTGGATTGATCAGCTCACCGGTGAGAAAAGGATAGACCATTTTGGTGATCCGCGCATCCAAAAGACTCTGCTTAATCCATATACTTAGGAGGGTCTTGTTGAAGTTCAGTATTTTATCACAACTCCTCAACTTCCTTACCAGTGCAGTCATGATGGAGATGACCCGTTTGTCTACAAGCATTGCACCAAAAAAGGTATCCCTAAATAGTCAAGCTGTTGAACTACTCTGCGGCCATGCCACTCAATATTGATGGAGTTTGGTAAACCACAATGGATATCCATCTCCACAAGGATTCGTCCCAACTTACGTTCAGGGTCAGTAAAGCTCTTGGACTCCAAAGAAATGTATTTACCAAGACTATCACCAATTTCCTGTAGGGCGCCTTCATTCCATAGATATAATGGAAGGCCTGGAAGTAGTACCCGTAGAGGACGGAGTTTGAAATGCTCAATTGTCGGGTTAAAATCAACCCGCCAATGCTTGAGCATAATGTTGCTTTCGCCAAAAACCCAAAGAGAGTTCAGTAAGATAGTCGCATCCTCCGAAGACCAACATATAAAACTTAGCCAACCCTTTGTAAGATACAGTGTCTCTAGATCATAATCCAGAATCGGCCACCAATTATTTTTAACCCAAACCTCAATAGGTTCCTTTCTGAGGTGACTATAAGAAATCCTACCCACCAGTCCACAAAGGCCCATCCTACACGTTTCTTCTAAGCCCACATCAGAGCCTACAACCATTTTTTTTTGCTTGCGTTTCGTTTTCCACACCTTACGCCTAGTTGAAGCAGGATGCTCCACTTTCTGGGATTTTCTTTGTCCCTCCTGGGTAGAAAACCCTTTGGTACCAACCAAGAAATGTCTAAAGAGTTGTGAAATGGTAGGCTGACATATAGGGAGGAAGGATGTAGAAGGTTCATCCAGAGAAACTGGTGGAGGAATGTTTGAAAGTTTGATAGGAGGGTCTATAGCAGAAGACGACATAAAAGCTTTAGGTGGATGTCCCAAAGGTTCATATCCCAAGCTTCCAAAGTTGACATAAATGTCCTCTTGTTCCAAAAAGTACTCTTCATTGACATTCATATCACCCTGACGTTTCTTCCCACCTTGATGTGGAGGGAAGCTTCCAAAAACATCCACCTGGAAGCAACTTAGAACTAAACCAATAGGAATACTGACAAATAGTTCAGTTTCCTAGAAAAGTAAAAAATAACAGAAAGGACCTAGAGACCAAAGAGCCACTAAAATGAAAATAATAAAAGCTAATAACTCTCAAAGCAGGTGAAAAGGGTCAGGTTGGTAAGGACCGGGTTATAGTTAATGTAGAGGTTTAATAGAGCAAATGCTGAGAAAAAAACGGAAGCCATGACATAAATAGTTCCACTAAAAGTAAAGAAGAGAGGTTGGTAGAAACAACTCAAAAATCCATAAACCCTAAACAATACACCCACATTCTAGAGTATAGGAACATTTCTCTACCATTAACGGGTCTCTACCAATCTTCTAGTTCACCATTAACAAGTTGCTTCCATACTTCCAGGTTCAAAAAATCCATTCCCGCCTATTTACTCATCCTAGTCGCTTGGAAAGAGGACACCTTGATCGCATAATGGCTCACAATAAATGAAAGGCTAACTTGAAAAGATTAAAAAGTGGGAAAAAAAATTAATAAGCCAAAAAACAAAGGGCATACAACAACAAAACTAATTAAACGAAGAGAAAAACTTAAAACTGGAAAAAGAACTCAAAAGGTTACGAAGTGATAAAATATGTAAATAGGAAAAAATAAAAACCAAGGTAACAATCAAAGGAGACAAAACAAATAAGAAATTAAACAAAGAGAAAAATCCATTTTATTTGGAGGGACTTCAAAGGTGTAAAGTAGACATCCACGTCATGCAAATTATAAGGTCATCCATTATCTCAATTGATTGCCTTTTTAGTCTTAATTGAAACAATTGATTTTTTTTCTTTTTAAATGTTATCTATCTTAACAAAACTTTAATGTTTTCATTGTGAATGTGATATTTAGTTATGTCGAAGGTGTTTTTTTTAAGGGAGAGGCTCTTTTTCAAATTTGGTCATCTGTTGATGGTGTATGGAAGGAAGCCATGTGTCAATGTATGTGGAAGCACACATGTATGGCCTGGAACGTTCGATATGACATAAGAACCACTTCGAACATTGGAGACGACAAAGCTACCTTTTCATAGCTGCGACAATTGCGGCCCCAACCTTCTTTGCCTAGATCTCGGAAGCTGCCTACAATGCCCTATTGTAGTGGAGGCCATCACTGGACATGGTGGAAAACCAACAAAACTATCTCGAGTAATAGAGTAATAACCCCGAGATATGCATTCAATCCACACTAAACATAAAAGAGGCGAGACAGTGATTGTTCCAGCGATTGAATGATAAGGCGAGAAAAGTAACACAAAGTATCACCATTATTAAGCCTCCTGGTTATCTTCGTTCATTGTCTGTAGATAGTCCCTCTTCCACAACAACCTTAAGCCCTTTAAACTCACCTTCTTCTTGTAAGTAGGCTTGATCTATTTTCTATCGATTTATGCACTATTGCATCAATGGATTTTCTTCTTCTCATTTTCCATGAAATTGATCAATCAGAGAACACTGGATTTATGTTTGTGGGATTTTAAATATTGTGTAATAATGAAACCACGAGAATGAGAGAGTTCATGGAAAAGTAAGACGAAGAATAATAACATCATCGGTGATGGGAAGAGAGGATCTGAGAAATCCTAAAGAGGAGAACCTAGAAGCCCTACGGTTTATGACTGGTCAATATTTCATTTAATTACAGATCTTATAATTATTATTTGTAATCTCAATTACATTTGTGTTTGTGTTGGGAATGATCATATAATAAGGGGAATTTTCTAGTGATGATTGATATTCCCAATTGTAACATTGCAAGGTAGTCATTACCTCCTTGGAAAGATGAGAAATAGTGATGGAAGAGAATTCATTTTCTGTCTGCGGGGGCACTGTTAATTGCTTGTACATTGATAATGACAGACACTTTCTCATGGGGAATACAAACCCAAGTTGTATAGAGAGTTTGTAGAGTTTGTTCTAGGTCAATGCGAATATATTTTTGTAAATAGTTTCAAGTTTAAAGTTTGTTCAACACTGGCCCATCTATGGAGGTTTTTATGTGAGTGGAAAAGACAAATCACAAGTTTATAGAATATGGAGTCTTCATGTCAATTGAATAAGTGCTATAACCCCAACTTCCTAGTAGAATAAGGAACTCATGTAGTTTTGTATGGATAACGTTATGTATATAAGAAAACTAGATTTGCCAGAAATGAGTGAAGTGCTCTAATGGCCAAATGGTTCATAAGAAGAAGCCTGAGATCGTGAGTATAGATTATATTGTGTGCTTGAGGATTTAAGTGTGAGTTGTTTAAGTTTTCTGGTAACAAGTCAATTATGTATTTTCTAATGTATTATTACTTTCGAGAAAGACCTTTGTTGTCCTCCTTTTTCTATCTTCAAGTTTTTAATCTGTGCTTGGTTTATATCTAATGTATATATTTTTTAAGTATAATGGTAGTGACTTAAACTCTACATAGAGTGTGACTATCTTCATTTTGTCAAGACAATAAATTACTGAAACCAATGCTATACTTTAATATAATGGAAGTGCCTTTTACTTTACACAAAGTGGGGTAATGGAGGTAATTTTACTTAATATAATGGTGGTGCCTTTTTCTTTACACAGAGTGGGCTAATGGGGTAATTTTACTTTAATATAATGGCAGTGCCTTTCTCCATACAAGTTTGTTTAACTTATTCTAAATATTTAAGTGTTTATATTTATAATATTGTAAGGCATATTTTGTCTACATAAATACTTATATTTGGAATATTTATATTTTCTCAAGTAGGCGAGGGATGTTTGTATTATATTGTTCAAATGAAAATCCTAGGGGAAATTGTTGTGTAGGGTTTTGTGTATAGAATAAAGAATTACTTTGAACTCTAAAAAGAGATAAAGTGTTTGAAGTAGCAATTGATTATCAACATTACGTAACCAAAATCTTGACATAATGATAAATGATGAGAGTGATTTTAATTTTTCGATTTTTAGCAAGTAAAGTATCTTAAATCTAAAGGATCCAATGATGAGGTTACTACTAATGTTGTTTTGTTTTTTCCCCAAGTTTCTATGTCCTTTGACCATGATTAGGAGGAAAATGTGAAAGTCGATCATCCTTTTGTAGTTCACATGCATTCCATTGTTATGAAAGAATCTATGTATTTTTCTTCTCTTCTATCTGATAGATGACATACATCCGTGGATAAGAAATCAGAGAAGTCATTACCAATAAGTTTGAATATGCATTTCTTGGATAGAATCATATTTTGCAATTTTTTAGTTGTTCTATTCCAAGGATTTTTTCAGAATGATCAACAATGTTTCTGATGCATTATTTCTTTTCCCCATTTATTCAGAACTCTTGTACGATGAATTTATCAGTTATTTTGTTCAACTCTTATGATCACAAATAGTCAAGAGTCTTAATTTTATGGGAATATAATGAAATTTTGGTTTGCTAGGGTTATCAACTCTGATTGCATTACATATAGATACATGGAAATATAATATGAATATTTGGTAGCAAGCATTGTTGTTGCAAACAAGAACCCCAATAATGCATTTCAAAGTTAAGGTTTGTGGGGTTTGTGAAAAAATATACTCTGCTTGAATAGATTGCTTTGTCTTCAATAACCAATTTGTTGGATTCTATAATTGATTCCAAGACTAGGGTTTATGAGAGCCTTAGGTTTCTCGATGTTGGGAATCACAAGAATTTGTGTAATGGTGCTTTGGAATCCCTAAAATATTGTAAGAATATCCAATAATATAGCTTGAAGGGTGTTTTCCAATTCCGTCCCTTAGGGTTGTCAAAGATAGGTGATAATTGTCAGACACTTATTATGTTCTCATGGATATTTATGCTTCCATCAACATTACCTCGAACCTTAAGTTGTTGTCTACCCTCTGCCTGCATCTGCAAGTATTTTCTTTGAAATTCCACTAGGGTTTACGAGAGCCTCGGGTTTCTCGGTGTTGGGAATCACAAGAATTTGTAATGGTGCTTTGGAATCCCCAAAATATTGTAAGAATATCCAATAATATAGCTTGAAGGGTGTTTTCCAATTTAGTTCCTTAGGGTTATCAAAGATAGGTGATAATTTACAGACACTTATTATGTTCTCATGGATATTTATGCTTCCATCGACATTGCCTCGAACCTCAAGTTGTTTGCTACCCACTGCCTCCATCTGCAGGTATTGTCTTTGAAATTCCACTGGGGTTCAAAACAATATTTTCCCTTTGCTCCTTGCCTATTTGTTCTTTCTTGGTTGAAGGGGGTATTGGATTTTGGATCAATTTCATCATAGTGGATATTGGATTTTGGGAAAATTCTTCTCACAAAATGGATTCGATTACCTGTTTTATGGTGATGATATCATTTCTAGCTCTTAGCATATTGGTATCTCCAACGATATTTGGATCAAAATTTGAAGGAAAACAATAGAAGGGTCGACTAGACTTGGAGGATCTCCAACTTTAATTCTTAGGTTGGCTCACTCGCTGAGTTTTGCCACAGATTTTGGATTAGCTATGTGGGTCATCTCCATTGGTGGTATTATTATGTTCATGCAAGTCCATAATTCATTTTTTTAATACTATATGATTGTTGTGGTCAAATATATGAATGGATAAATCAATCAAATGGGATTTTTTCAGTGTGTTTTTTCCTCTCAATGAAGAAATATATCCAAGCCCCAGTTTGGAAATTTGCAGGGAAAAATGTTGCTTTCCTACTTTTTCGTGGTATCTATGTTGGGGGGGAATCTGTATTGCAACATTTTCTCTAACACATCCTTGGTCTTCTTCCTCTTCTGTTAAGAAGCTTTAACTGGATTTGTTGGTACTCTTTTTTGGTGTTTACGTTGTCCAATTTATTGATTTTCACTCCAATCACAATGAATGTAAGTTCTCCTTATTTTTCCCCAGTTGGTTTCTTAGGATCACAAATACTAAAGTATTAATTTTATGGGAATTGACTGATATTTCAGTTTACCATGGATATCAACTTTGATTGTGTTGTGTATAGATATGGGGAAATATGCTATGAATATTCCATAGCAAGCATTGTTGTTGCAAACATGAACCTGGAAAAAATTATGTGTTATGAATGATGTTTCTCTTACTGCAATCATACATAATTATAGAAATCTTCAAAAGATTTTGTTGTTGGCTTTGGCATTGATGTAGTTAGCTATGTTGTGTATAATATAATGAAAGGCTCTAAAATCCCTTGCACTTGATGAGTTTATCACTAAGGGGCAAGATTTACCTATAATCAGTTTTGTGCAGGAACCGATATGACTTCTTCCTAGTATTTGCTACAAAAGTCAGGAATGTGGAATTGCAACCTTTGATGTATACCAACAAATGCCAATAAACATTCAAAGAGAATCCATATAAACTACTGCACAGGACCATCTTCAAATGGGTTCTCAACAACCGGTCTATGTTCTAATATGAAATTCTTGTATTTGAGTTTTACAAGCTTGGTTGTTATATCAAATAGTGCCAAAACAATTTCACTAATAAGTTGTAATCGCGGTACTGGAACTTTGGCAACTTTTTGAGCCTCTATCTTCAAAGGTTAGATATACTATAAATGTACTTCTCTCAAACTACTTATGAAATGAGATAATGAGTATTCAATGTATTTTCATCTACTTGGTGTTCTAAGATCATATATGCACTCCTTTAGACACATTGACCTCATAGATTATAAGTTCTATTTATGGAAATGAGTTCCTTTAATTATTGGTAAGTTCCTATTTTCTCTATTGGCTAAGGTTATTTGCTGTGTCAAGTTATACTAAAATAATTGTGTTGAATGTTGTTGGTTCGAAGATCCATATCATAGCAATACCATGCTTACGAGTATTGATCTGGACAAGGAATGTCACAACTGAATTTTAGGAATGCCACAAGCTCACAATCATGGCACATCCACTCCTTTCTTCACTCTTTTCCCATTTCAAACATGTTAAACAATTAAATCTTTCCTAATGTTTAGTTGTGAAAAAATGGGGAACCTTAAGCAACCCTAGGGGCATGAATGCATTTCAAAGTTACAGTTTGTAGGGTTTGTGAAAAAATATACTCTTCTCGAATAGGTTGCCTTGTATTTGATACCCAATTTTTTGGATTCTAGAATCGATTCCATGACTCAAGTTTACAAGAGCCTCAAGTCTCTTAGTGCTGAGAATTGTAGGAATTTATGTAACAGTGCCCTGGAATTCCCAAAATATTGTAAGAATCTCAAAAAATTTAGCTTGAAGGGTGTTTTCCAATTCAGTGCATTTGGGTTATCAAAGATAGGTGAGAATTGTCTAACACTTATTATCTCTCTGCTCAAGTATCTATATCGAAATTGCTTGTGAAATCACTTCTAAGATGGAAGATGTGCTAGGAATCAACGATGATAATAAAATTTGTTTTCTATTTTATTTTATTTTCATAACAAATTATAATTCGATCTTTGGGTAGCAAATAGCTTTAGATGATGTCTAAAATATAAAAAACCATACACATGTAACATCTTTTGCATCTGCAATATGCTTATAAAATTTTATTATGATATTCACTTCTCGATATTAAGTTGTTTTCATTGTTTGTTCTCTCACTAAATATGATGGTCATAAAAACATATGTTACTCAATTTTTTTTGGCGTTCCCTTTCCCCCACTTTGGGGGTATGCTAGAATGCTCTACAAAAATTGATTTCATTACATCTTTACATAAAAAATACCTAATGCATTATATGTTTAAATATGATTCTTTACAAAAAAAGGAGATGCATAATACACTATTCCAATACAAGGTTTTAACATTGCAGTTTTGCATCACAAAGCCCTGTCAAGGCTATTTTATAGAGATTTTCTTTGGTGTGAGTCATGTTTGTATCACATTTTTGCATTGTGTTTTGTGTTGCATTTGCTTCATCATGCAATGCAAATGTGCAAAAATCAAAACATTGCATCACTAAATTTGCATCATTTTATCCTTACATTTTAGTTTTAAGTGACTTTCAAGTCACTTTTTTTTTCATTTTATTTCAGATTTTCATTATCTGGATCTTGTGGAGTCTTGTTGTTTAAAGATTATGGAGATTATTTGGGTCTAGTAGAGATTTCTTTGGTCTCCCATTGGATCACAGGTAAAAATTTCGCATTACTTTTACTTATCCCCGTGTCTTTTCTTCTAGTTTGTATAGGCCACTGTGTTTAGTCTATTTTATTTATTTATTTATGTTTGTTTTTTTTATTTTTGGGGTTTGAGATTCAATGGGGAATTGCTATTTAAGGTAAAGGTTTGATATTTTATGAAAATAATTGTAGATCTACTGGTTTTAGGGGTAGGGTCTCGGGTTTGGGGGTATGGTTTGTGAATTTAGGGGAAATTATCCCTAGATAGAATTTTACTGATAAAGAATTAGACCAACTAAAATGAAAAATGAAAAAAAATGTAGGAGCTTATGGGATTAGATTGATCTTTTCCACTTCCTTTTCTTCTATTTCTTCCACTTCTTCCTCCTTCCTCTTCTGCATTTTCCATAAATCCTTCTTCATCTTCCTCTTTTTCCCCAAATGCTCCTCCTCCCTTGTGCTCTCTCTCCTTCTCATTCTCCTCTTGTTTTTCGTCTCCTCCTTCCTCTTCCTCTTTTCCCCCAAGTCCTCCCTCCTTTTACCCAAATTCTCCTTCCTCTTCCTCTTTTCCCATATATCATCCTTCCTTTTTTTTCTCAAATCCTCCTCCCTCTTCCTCCTTTCCCCAAATCCTCATTTCTCTTACACGATTTGCCTCTTAATGGGCACACATATCACATTGAAATTTGTATCCTATTGATTGATTGTGACTCTTTTGCATGGACAATGTGGCCTCCTCTTTCCTTGTTCTTCCTCCTCCTCCTCTTCTCTCCCACTTCCACTTCTTCTTCCCCTCTTATTGTATTGCCAAAGTTCTCGATTCCTTCACTTCTGCGATGGATTAGGTTCATTTTGAAATTTTGCTAGTAATACCAAAATTTTCATTTTTTCTCTACATGGAAACCACACCTCCTTGGCTAAGAAGAGACTTGATTATTATCCCCTTGGTAAGTGGATTGGTGAGGAGTGAGGAGATTTTCACTAATGGGAAAGGTTCAATTCTTGTGAGGACTTTTCCTGGTACCATGGGGTCACCTTGAGTTAGTGGTCAAACATGTGGTTGCACCCAAAGAGATTATATTAAATGATCTTGTAATCCATGCACAAATAAGTAGATCAAATTCCACTCCCATGTCCTTCAATTTTCAAGTCCAAAAAGATTATATTCATTCGCTAGGAGCAAGACATTTTTCACTAATGAATAACGTTCAATTTTTGTGAGGGTTGTTTGTTGAGCCATGGGGTCATCTTAAGCGACACCATGGGGTCAACCAAATAGAAAAGTTGAGGCGGTAGTGTTATATGCAATAATATCTCCTTCTTTATGTCACCAACACGTCATCATGGGAATGCATGCTCAAGGATGAGAACGTGGTGGCTCGTAAGAACACGTCATCATAGAGAACCGCCGAGAGAGATTTTGAGTAGCTGGCGACACGTGACGGGGATATACGAAACGTCCACATGTTGGACTAGAGGGACTGTATGGCATTGATTGGATAATGGAGGGAGGGAGAGATAATATTTTTGTTTACAAAGGCAAGTGTCGCTATACACGCACTGATTTATGGTTCGTAAATAATAAACCAATTTCATATTTGAAATGTGGACTAATTCAATATATTTTCAATAGACAAATACAACTCTCCACGCTGAACCTTTGTGGGACTTAATTATGTAGTTGAATGGTTCATATTCATATCCTTAGAATAATCATGTTGATACTTTATATGGTTGGATGGAATATGATTTACATTATAGACCACTAGTACATAAGAAGAGAGGGTTGTTGGAGATATTGATACTCGCAAATTCTTTGAATCCCTTTCAAACATATATATATAGAGAAATGTCGATAATAAACCAACAAAAGTATTGGTTGTTATACACAACAAATCTATCTTTCTTCATAAGGGTGAAAACATAGTCTTGGAAACATTATTGGTTGTCATTCTCAAAAGGCTTTATTTTTTTTTAATATTAGATTTGTACATTTGTTTGATATGTTGGGATAGGCCTGTTAAACACTTTGTAATGTTGTAATGGAGCAAGCTATAAATGCAGAGTTCACAAAAATTGAATTCTAAATTACAACTAGAAAAACCTTCGACTATATTTTTGTGCATAGCTAGAAGTCCTTTTCCCCAATATGTTCCATCCTCTGGTGTCATAACATGATCGGGTCGACTTGATGAGTCAAGTCAGTTGGATTCGACTGAGTCGAGTCGCAGTCAAGTCGAATTTAGAAACAACAATGTTTTTGCATCCAGTCGAGTTGACACTCCCTAACAACTTGCATAGGGTTACAATCCAAATTGCTTTCATTAAGACCATCCCTCCCCTGAACATCTTGCAAGTATTCTTTTGAAATAAAGTGTGCACACTTGCATCACTCATTTTGTTGATAGATATCATATTTCTTGCCAAACTTGGAATATGTAGCAGACATGGAAGTGTTCTACTCCTTCCATCCTGTAGTATTAGTCAGAATTTTCCTCGTCCAACAATTTTATTTATCGAGTTGTCCCCCAAGAATACATGTCCTCCTTCATATCTCTCATATTCACAAAATCATTCTCTATGAGGTGTCATATGAAAATATGCACCTGAGTCAATCAACCAAATGTCGTGATTCGACTTTGTACAAGCTGATGCTAGATACATGTCTCCTCCTTTATCTGGAGTAGTATTTCTTTCAGTCGACTACTTCTCGTCGAATCCTGCACTGATCTCTATCACTTTCGACTTAAAGTCTCTCTTGTAATGCCCAACTTTACCGCATTTCCAACATCTTCTCATTGACTGAACCAAGGATTTAGATATACCCTTCTACTTTGACTTTCTACCAAAGAAGTTTCCTTTACCTTTGTCGATCAATCAACCTCTCACCATTAGGGCATCCTTGGTCGATCCTTCCATGTTCTTCCACCTCATTTCCTTTAACAACAGAGAAGCAACCACTTCTTCAAGTGTTAATGTGGTCGAATTACTCCCAATAGCCACGATTCAACTATCCCATGAGTCTAGAAAATATCACAATAGAATTATACATTTCTCCTCCTCAGTGATTTTAATATCCAAAACAATAACTAACTTATTACAGTATTGAATGCATTCAGGTGCTCTGTTACTAAGATGCCATCACTCATCCTCAAAATCAGATACAATTTCTTCTGAAGAAACAACTATTTTACCAGGGATTTCGATTGATACAAGCTTCCCAACTTGTCCCATAATTTTTTTTTCCATGTCTTCACCTAATACATTTAGCAATACCGAATCTGCAAGATAGAGTCAAATTGTACTCCTTTCCCTCCTTTTGAGTTTCTCCCATTATTCTTTCGACATGCCCGTCATAATTGTTCCAGGACTCAAAACTACCCATCGTTCTCGATCTACTAGGAGATCTTTCATCTTAATCTTCCAAAGCTCAAAATTCTAGCCATTAATTTTTTTAATCTCTATTCTTGAACTACTTGTCATTTCATTTAAGCAAAACTTAAACATTGCTAACTTACAACTCCCATTAGACCTAGGTTTATCTTATACCCAAGATCTGCTTAACCTTGCTTTGATATGACTTGTATAGAGAAACAAACGAGCTCTGATACCACTTGTAGCAAAGCATATCTAATACCACTTGTAGAGAAATAAACACTCACACTAAACCAACCAGGAAAGAGAAGACATAATTAAAGCGGGATTAAACAATGACAATCACATAGTACACATATACTTTACCTTATAAAACCTTAACTGGGAAAACCAACATTCCTTGAGTGTATCTTACTCTCTTGTTGTCTTATTCCTTTATAGAATAAAGAGTTACATGACTAACCTTGGTCTACAACTAAGCCACAATCATCATCCTATTCTCTTTCTTTACACAAGAACAACCCTATAGCCAATTCGACTTACATCTACATGACCCTCACAATTCTTCTAAATATTATCTTTTATAGTATTACATCATGCCATATTTATAAGCTTCACTCCATGCAAAACCCTAATTCATGGCACCCAAAAATAGTTACATATCCATGCAGATGATTGGTTGGAATCTTGTGAATCTCGAGATTCTATTACAGTCGACTAGCTAGTCGACCTCAAATAGACTGCCAGATGAATGCTTACCAGTCGACCTTATGGTCAATATCCAGTAGGTTGACCTTTGAAACACCTATCGATTCCCATTCGACTGACTAATACCTTCCTGTTGACCACTTGACCATTGAATCCTCTTAACCATTAGTCGATATTTACTCCAGTTTATCTACCTCAACTAGCCAATCGATTAGACTATTTTCCACTGCAAAGAATATAACAACCCATCAGGGAATAAATGTGATCACTAATTGACAATGAATTCTAAGAAACAACAGTTGTCCAATTGATTGCTAATGGTTTCCATCATGTAGAATTGGAAAATCATAAATGGTTTGTGGGTTTTTTTATGCCTATTTATTGAGTGCTAGGGTTGGATAAAATTAGAGTGTGAGTTTTAACTTCCTGTTATGCTGCAAAATATTCTCAAGAATCCTTATGCTATTGTTTAACACTCTTGTTGAGAGCACAAAGAATCTATAATGTATTGTGGCTATTTATTTGTTGATAATACATTGAGTGTGCTTTAGAGTGTGAGGTTTATCTCCTCGAAAGTTTTTCCCAAGGAAATTGTTGTCTATTGGTCATATGTTTCTATGTCGTTTATTACTGCAATTGTGTTTATTTAATTTCTGCAATTTTTTCTCTCATTAATTTGTGTAAGAAACATATTTCACATCTCTACTTCCTTTCATAATGAATCACATCATCCTTTTTGGTAGGAATGATGTTTATTCCTTTTGGGAATGACGTTGAGGTTAAATATCATTTATCCCCCTGCCTATGTTGGCACACCATGTGGATGTGTTCGACGAGGGTCATCCCACTACCTCATGATTTTCCACCTTCACTTCCTTATTTTTGCATCACAATCCATTTGGAAATGGGGCATTAGAGAGCTCATCCCCAGTCGACAACACCCCTGACACATGACACCTATTTATCACATGACCCTCACATATTCTTTGCATGTGTCAGTTGCTCTTAGGAAGGATGAAGGTGAATTCCCTTTGACGACCACAAGCCACTTCTCCTTCTATGTCGAGTCCCTACGAGGCTATTCCAACATCATCTACTAGTGGATGGAAAGAGGGCGACAATGTTGGATTTGATAGGAAAAATGTCTATTGTGGGGAATTTTGTTAAATACATGTGCTTACATTGTTAAAACCATCAATTTTGATAGGTGAAATGTTTATAAAATTCCAACCTAGGTTGGCCCTAACATGACATCTAATCCTGCAATAGTGCAATTGAACTACAAGAGGCCCACTCATTTAATGCATGGCCTATTTGCATGGGATAATAGATCAATAAATCATGCTTGATCCATGCCCACATTGATTTTTAATGACTTTGGTACTCTGGCCTTCCTCCATTCCCCATTTGAATTGTGCAAGGTGTCATTTCCACCCACTTGCTATGTACTTGGTGGTTTGATCCTCCATGCATTCATCGAGGCTTTGATTTTCTTTGCTCACTAACAGGTAATTTCTCTCAGTTCCTCTCTACTCTTGGTACGTCAAACTAGCATTAACGCTTACTCTATAAAGTCGATGTTATTGTTGTGTTTTTTATTGTCGTCCTTATGAGTTTATTCTATCATGATGGCTTGAAACCAATTATGCTACACTCATCGTTGATCAAAAGATGTCATTAATCTTTCCCAACTTTTTCATTAAGGCATGGAGAATCATTTATAACCAAATTTGCGGCCAATTACAACTATTTTGCTACATAAGGCATTGTTGAAGGCACTTTACCATTACATGCTCCCACCCTACAATGAGATCTATCATACCAAAAATCAAACAAAATTCAGGATGCACCGTCTCCATGTACACAAAATTAATGAACCATTACCTTAGGAAGATGAGGGGAAAGGGGGCATGAAACCCTAAATAGGTTCCAAGTAATTCTACAAAACTCTATTCTCTCACCCACATAGAAAATGAAAAATTAGATCATATGCACCAACATCATTTCTATTGGCTAGTTTAGAAATTCTGTGTTCACTTAGGTGTTTCCCCACCTTATAAATTTGTTAATTTGGAACAAAAATTTAAGGAAAAAGTTCATAGGAAAATAAAACACCAGGAGAAGAAGCATTAATGGGTTTAAGATGTGGACAATGATGGTTAGCGAGCTCTAACATAGATATACAATAATCTTAATAGTCATCATTGTCTTTGGATGTTTTGTTACTACTCACAATAATCTTTGTTCATTCTAATGGAATCCCTTTCAACCATGCGTGGTAGGCTTGGCTTGTTCAATGTGCATAAGACAACTTACAGATGAGATTTTTTTGGAGTGTAGGCTTTGCTTGTTCAATGTGCATAAGACAACTTACAGATGAGATTTTTTTGGGAGTGTAGTAGATATGGGTCATCTTTGTATGCACATGATTGCTTTTGTCCTTATGGTAATTTTTCTAATCACGCTATTAAAACATCACTTCAAGTTAGACCCCACTCTTAAAAACTAAGGACTTGTCTTGCATAATTGGTTTT
>ML794283.1:245771-256704 GCA_009831015.1 Picea engelmannii
TGGTGAAAGTGAGGATCACAAGTCCACTTCTGGCTATGCATTTTGTTATAGCACTAGACCATTGGTGTGGCCATGTAAGAAACATAAAGTAATCTCTTTGTCAACTACAAAATAAAAATATTGAGGTGTCGTTCAAGAAGGTACTAAGGCAGTATGGATCCACCAACTTTTGTGAAAACTTAGCCTTCCTATTCAAACCTTGACTACAATCTACTGTGATAACCAGAGTGTTATACAAGTTGCTAACAATCATGCTTCCCACAGTAAGATGAAGCATGTTTAGCTCCATGCTCACTATTTGAGACAATTGGTTCATGAGAATGTTGTCTCTCTCGAATATTGCAGAACAAATGATCAAGTTGTTGATATCTTCACCAAAGATTTGGCCGAAGCTCAATTTATCAAGATCTGTATGATGCTTGGAATTCCAGAAGTTGTAATTATGGGGGGGGTGTCATAATGAAGTAATTTCACCTCCTAAATATCCATAGACATGTGTTGATGGGGGGGTGTTGGAACATCAAGAATTTATGGTTCATCACACAACTCTATCAGTGTTTCATGGAAACCTGCACATGAGACCTAGCTAAAGCATACACAAACAAAGCTTATCAAGAAAAGGGAGAGAGATACAATATGAAGAATGAGAATCAATGTATATTATGATCTGTCCAATGAGTGAGTGATATTCACTCATGTAGGAAATTCCATCCTATAATAGGAATGCATGCATAATAGTGATGGTCTAAGATTATAAATTCTGAACTAGAAATAATCAATTAACTTCCATTGAAATAGTGTGCCGAGAATAGAAGTTTCTCCAACACACCCCCTGAACATCACTATGGAGTAAAAAATGAGTCCCGACTACTAGTCCATATTAGGTACTCATGTACAATGCAACTAATGAAAAGTGAATAAAAATGAGGAAAGAGGGAAAACCACGTGGGAACACCCCCCCCCCCTCTTAAAAGAAAATGCATCAAAAGAAGAAAAGGCAACTACTAGGAAATTGTGTTCTTCACTGCAAGACGATCCCACAAAGTTTGAAACTTTTGCTCAGTGAAGGTTTTGGTGAATATGTCAACAATATGTTAAGAGGAAGGACATAACTGCAAATCAATGATCCTGTCATGTACTAAATCTCTGATGAAATGCATGTGGACCTCAATGTGTTAGGTTCGCTGTCGCTGTACTAGATCTCTGCAAAATATTAGTGTACTTTTATTTTCACACCATATGATAGTTAGACAGTGAAACTGGATACCAAGCTCGATAAGGAAGTGTTGAAGCCAAAGTGTATGAATGACACAATTGACTACTCCTCTGTACTCGACCTCTGTGGAAGATAAAACAATGGTTGATTTCTTCTTACTTGACCAACAAATTGGGCTGACCCCAAAATGAGAGTGTACCTAGACGTGGAATTGGATCTGTGCTATCACCAACCCAATATGAATCTGTGAATCCTATGAGATCTAATGCAAAACCAACTGCATAGTGAATCCCATAACTCATGGTTCCTTGCACATATTTGAGGATGTGCTTGGAAGCCTTCTAGTGCAAATCATGGGGTTCCTGCATGTATCTGTAAATTTCTCCTACCGCATATGAGATATCTGGATGGGTGTGGGTGAGATACAAAAGACTCCCCACCAACCGTCGATACAAAGTGTTTCCCGCTAATGGTGTATCCCCCCCATCCTCAAGTCTGATCCCAGATAAGAAGGGTGTAGATGCAGACTTACAATCTGTCATGTGGAATCTATCCAGAAGATCCCTAACATACTTAGCCTGAGAAAGTTTGATTCCGGAAGCATCTTGACTAATCTCAATACCAAGAAAGAAGTGTAGTGGACCCATGTCCGTCATAGAGAACCTATCATGCAAAATATCTTTGACCAAAGAAATGGTTGAAGCAGAGATACCAATGATCAAAATATCATCAACATAGATTACTAAAATCATCACAGAGTTAGTATTCCTCAACATGTAAACATTGGAATCAGATTTACATCTAATAAAATCATGTGAAATCAAGTAAGAATCCATCTTTTCATACCATGCTCTAGGTGCCTGCTTGAGGCCATAGAGATACTTCTTCAGTCTGTATACTAAAGATGAGTTCTAAATGAACCCCTATGGTTGCTCCATGTAGATCTCCTCTAAAATGTCACCATGAAGAAAATAATTTTTCACATCCATCTAGTGAACTTCCCATCCTTTGGATGCTGCAATGGCTAGAGCCACATGAATGGAATCCATATTTTCTACAGGAGCAAAGGTCTCATCATAATCTATCCCATGAATATGCTGGAATCCTTTTGCAACTAATGTGGCCTTGTACCTTCTCACCTAACCATTTGCTGCTCTCTTGGTCCTATAGACCCATTTGCATCTGACAAGTTTCCTTCCTGGTGGAAGTGGAACTAGATCCCAAGTCTGTTTATATAGGAGAGAGGCATTCTCCTCCTGCATGGTTGCTTCCCATAATGGATTTCCAACAACCTCAATGTATGTATGTGGATCAGAAGATTGAACCATATAGCAATGCATGGGCATCGTTGGTTCCGAAGTTGAAAGTACACGAGAAGGATCCACATGATGAGATCGAGTCCTCCTCAAATCCAATGGATCCCCTCCAAGGTTTCCTATTGCCCGAAGTGTGGACTATGCCCACTTGGGAATTTGTTGAAGCTCTGATGCTGGCTCCTCATTTGGATGTACTACCTTCTCATCTACATGTACAAAATCCTCTAAATCTATGTCTGAATATGTAGCATCTGAGTATGTGGAATCATCATCTCTAATGCCTGGAACTGATGGAAGAACAAGAGTCTATGCATGTTGCACTAGAGGTGCATGTAAAGGACTCTCCTCAAACTAAACACTGTGCTCAATGATGAGCCGGTCTATAGAGGGATCAATCAATCTATACCCCTTCACATCATCTGGATATCCAACAAAGATGCAAGGTGTGCTCTATGGATCTAAGGATTTCCTCTTTTCAGAAGGAACATGGGCCCATGCTCTAGATCCAAATATGAAGAAGTGTGTGACATCTAGTTTGTCACCTATCCAAGCCTCAAAAGGTGTCCTATCCTTAACAAATTTGTGAGGTGCCCTGTTTTGTATGTAAGCAACACATTTAAGTGCCTCAACCCAAATCTTGGAAGGAAGTGATCTTGCATGCAACATGCAACTGGTCATTTCCTTGAGAGACATGTTCTTCCTTTCAACAACTCCATTCTGCTGTAGAGTGTATGGAACTATGTACTGCAACTAGATACCGGCTTCATGAAAAATATTTTGAACATCTTTGTTGATATACTCCCCCCCATTGTCTGTACGAAGAATATTGATTTTCTTCCCTGTTTGTGTCTCTTCTAGAGCTTTGAAGTCTTTGAGATGCTCAAAAACTTCAAACTTTTGTTTGATAAAATAAACCCAAGTATAGCGTGAGTAATCATCAATAAATGTAAGAACATACCTTGCTTTGCTGATGGACGAATGTGGAAATGGACCCATGAGATCACTGTGAACAAGTTCCAAGGAAGAAGATCTCCTTGCCTTCCCATTTTCAAACTTCTCTTCAGGATGCTTGCCAAGAATGAATCCTTCGCAAACCCCTTCAAAAAATTGAATGTTTAGCAAGCCTTTGACCATTCCTTGCTTGGAAAGTAGATGCATGTACCTAAAGTTTAAATGACCAAATATCTCATGCTATACTCTACTACTATCATTAGCATGCGTAAGGAGAAAAGAGGAGTCATAGTTAGTAAAATTAGTGAGCTTATACAACCGTGATTTGTGATCTACCTCACCAACTGCAATAATGGAACTATCATGCATGTCAAGTACAGTAACTGGATCTGATGTAAATTCAACCCTTTTACCTGTTTGACTGATCTGATAAACTGAGAGAAGATTTATAGAAATCTTTGGAACATGTAAAACATTCTCAAAACTTCCATTAGGGAGTTCCACTCTTCCCTCTCCTACAACAACTATTAGAGTATCATCCCCCATGAGAATAGGAGGTCCAGAGCATGAAATCAAAGAAGTAAAAACTTCCTCTTTAGCTTCCATATGATGGGATGCACCAGAATCTATAATCCATGAATAATATGAGGAATTAATTGCAAACAGAGCATGATGATTATCTTTCTTAGGTGCATGGTATTATTCCTTCTTCTTGTTGGCTCGTTCAGGAATGAAGTATCCAAGGTTATTCTTATGAAGTACCTGTGTCATAAGATCGATCTACTTCTTCATGCATATGGATTCTTCATGATTCAGTTTATTGAAATATGTGCACTTCTTTCCCTTCTTCTTCTTCCCTTTGGAGTTTGAAGAATATTTGGAACCTGAAGAATCCTCGAAGAATCCTTGAAGGGTTTGGAATATCCCTCCTTCTTTAACTCTGGATGTAATAGCTCCTTTCGTTTCTGCTTCGATTTCTGATTGGATGATCCTTTTCCATCATGCATGGGGAGTGCATGTGATTTGGGATTCTTCATGAGGCCCATATGTTATTTTTTTCTTATTTTGTGTGAGAGACTCAATGAACTGAGCCATCATAGGCATTTTCCAATTTGCTCCCAAAAGACATCTGCCAGAATGGAAATTGGAGACATATACAACGTATTATGATCCTAGCTTGGCCAAGATTGTTAGAATAAGTTATTTCTCTTGTGTAAACTTGTCAATACTACATTCACCCAAGCTCAATATCAAAGACTTAAATTTAGTAAATAAATCTTGTATATTATCAAAACTTTTAGGGTCTAAGGTATTCAACTCTACCTCAAACATATGACCTCGCATCTCATCCTTCTTTCCAAAGAGTCCTTCCAAGGTGGTCCATATCTCATTTGGAGTCTTGCATGTGGAAACATGAAACCATAGATCAATGGAGATTAAATCAAGAAGTAGTCATGTGGCCTCATCCTTACGGTTCGCCCATCTGGTCTTCTCAAGCGTTGATGTAGGTTTTTTTTCTGTCACTATCGTCAAATTATAAAGTCCTTTTCTTTTGAGTTGGAATGTGGCATTCAACTTCCATTATTTGGTATTCATCAATTTTAGAATTTATTGTCCTTTATGTGGGATCCCTATGATTCTTTTGATTAAATTTTCATTTATCTCCAAGGGGTCATCTAGCCAAAATTTTCCACCTTGATACCAATTTACAATAAATTTTTCTTCTTCCTTCTTCAGTTCATTGAACCTAGCAACTTGTGATACCCTAAAATAATTTATTATTCATGCCTTCTCCAATTTATATAAGGAGTTTATTGGTTTTTGGGTTTTTTCATGATCCTTCTTCCACTTGAAAGGCTCCCACCGATGTAATTTTAATATTTTAGATGAGTAATAGTCAGTATGACTACTTCTAATCCTGTATGCACATGCTCAATTTTCATGTTGATCAATTTCAATGCCACTTCAAATATTAACCTCCCTTTGTTTGATGTTGCTCTTTTGGTTGATACTTCTATGAAGTCTCTAATTATTTGAATTGTTGATGCTATGTGCTCTTCTATTGGCCAAAAGATAAATGCCTTTATGAAATTTTGCCTTAATTCTTACCAATTCCATGCTTCTTATTTTCCTTCCTTGACTTTATACCACTTCTTTTCTAGATCCTGTAATGTTCTTTGAAACAAGTGAGGTTAATATTTCTCATCATGATTTATAGAGGGGAAAATCCCTAGTAACTTAGGGATAATCATTGATAGAGTGAGGGAAATATTACACTCTTCAATCCAAATCACTTGGTTATAAAAGTGACTACCTAGAAGGAAAGGAAAGGGGGAAGGCCCATGATCATGCTAATAATCCTTTCATTTCTTGTACACAATCTAGAGCACTTCTTGTAATTCCAACTCATACTCCAAAAACCACAGACAATGGAAACAACCAAACTTCCTAAAACCAATCTAAGCATAAAAACATAAATTCAAATCAAATTATCAAATAACAATATGGATTCATGACAATTGATCCAAACTAACTATCATGGGGTTAGTTCAATTCTCAAATCAAATATAGTTGACAATAATAAAACGTATTTCATTTTGATTTGGGTGGGTGTGTGGGTGGTGGGGGTGGGGTGTGTGAAGAAGATATATCTTAATTATTAATTAAACATGGTTCTAAAATATAGTACCTAATCAATGCTACTGGTACCTTTGTCACTAGAGCTCAGTTCCTTCAACTTGGACCACATGCCTGCTTATGATCCACCTATAGTATTTGTCTTTACTATGAAAAGGAAAAACCATTAATAATTTTTGACCCAACTCAAAGCCAAAAGTGTGTTTAGGGACAAGGGTTTCTCAACATGAGAAAAACAATATGAATCCAAGATTTTCTCCTCTTGGATTTTCTCCAATGTATCCTTGCTGATGGAAACCTTCACCACAAAATCATATTTATACATAAGGAAATAATTTAAGATAGTTGTGGGCAGAATTTAGGGCGTGGATAAGTGCATGAACCCCATAATTTCTGCTTAAGAGAACACATTTAATGCACTTTAATTATTTTTTCCTCTTTTCAAAGGTGCCTGTGAGTTTCCTTAAGTTAACTTGCAGGTAGCTTGTGAGTTTCCCTAGAACAACTTGTAAGCATATCATAATTTAAGGAGAAATGATCCATGCGGACATCAATGGCCACCCACCTCTTCCATTAACTCAACGCGATTCTCTGTCTCGGTTGTTTTTTTATCCAAAATTTTTCAAGTCCTACATTTCTAGAGCTATTTTGAGGCCTTAAACGATGTTTTTTGGCCATTCATGGGATTGGAGTTTCCATGGCATGCCCAGGCCTACAAAAAAAATTGCTTCTCATTTAGATCTTTCCAATGAGCTATTGCGTTCCCCAAATGGATATTGTATGCAAAAGTTGCATCATTGGGAAGTTGACATATAAACCAATCAACCTAGGGCTTTCAATGCTTTTGGCACTTTGTCTCCTAGGGTTAGGGTTTTGGATATTTTGGATTTATTAATTTATGTTAAAAGGAAATTTCAAACTCTTGTAATTCCTACTTGTGCATGAGTGTAGTTGACACCTTTCTCTTTAGAGATAAGCTACCACCACTCTAGCTAGTTTGTATTACTTTGCATTTCACAATATTTTCCTATTTCATTTATTAATAGATCCTGATTCTCATTGTATTACTATGCTCCCTACAATATTTTTGTGTGTGCATTTCCATTCATATTTATTCCTTTAATTATGTTCTCTATAATAATAATAATAATAATAATCTATTTTTAAGGTCACAGCCAAGCCAACACACCAAATTGGTGTATGAGACCCCCTTGTTTGTGGGACAAGGGACCCACCTCCGCCCAACGATTTGACTGGTAAAGTATACAAAGGTATACATACCCTAACCCCCTCTGGATTTGAACCTGTGACCTCTTAAGAGGAAACACATGTTCTTAACCATTAGGCCCACTCAGGATGTATTAGAGTAATCTTCTCTTTTTTGTTTCTTAGTGTATGTCCCCTACAAGATCAAGGTATAGAGAGTTGGGTCTAAAACTAATTTCACTCGGGGAGGACCACTCTCATCACTCCAAGTACCCTCCCATGATGGATTAAAACAAATATGATGGAGTAGAGATCCTATCAATTTGTTTATAGAGGAATCCCTTGTGCGACAAAGTAATGAGATGATGGAATGTTTTTCCCAAATCCTTAGACGATTGTCGACGATGGTCGAGACACCTTCAACAAGAAACCATTTAAGAGGTGTGACACCCTTCAAGGTACAAATTAAATTTGAAATTCATTTATTTCGAGGAAATATATATGAAAATTATTTAGAGAAGTGCTTAAATTTGTCAGAGTGTTATTACTACATTCAAAACTTTTCAGACATCTAAAAGATCACTTTTTTCACTCCTTAATGCCCTTCCCCATGTAAAATATTGGTGGGAAAGTTACTGGGAGAGACATGATGGATATGAGTCTACAACGCTTAGGAAAAAACCCACTTGGGTGAATTTTGTTGATTCCCTAAAGGAGGAATTCTACCTTGTTGGGAACTATGATGACCAGTACATGAGATGGACAACTCTGCATCAAGAGAGAGACTAGACGGTGCCAGATTACACCAATATATTCCATATCTTACGCTGAAATATGGGTATCAAAGACCTCAAGTGACACTTGATTTTGAAGTAACGTAATGACCTCAATAGGTACATCCAAATAGAGATGGATTTCTTGAACACCCCCTCACTAGGATCTCTTATTGATATGTTGTTAAAATCGAGCAGAAATATAAGGAAAGGAATAAGAAATAGATTGGGTCTACAAATCCAACGCAAAAGAATCATGGTAAAGGTGGGCCCAAATAATAAAACAAAGGATAGAGAAAGGAAATCCAATCTCATGAAAACTAATCCAAGCCACAAGAAAATAAGGTAACAAGAAGTTGAAGAAGGAAACTAGAAAGTGGTGTGAGTTGCACAAAATTCCCTGGCACAACATAAATGAATGTCGCTCAAAACAATCATTGTTGGTCAAGATGAAAGAAAAATAATTGAACTTAGGCTGAAACTAATTTGATTTAGAGTAGCATAAGGGAAAGTGGATCATTTATGCAAAAGCCAGTGCTACAATTGGAACTACAAAGATCAAACCAGAAGAGTCAGAGTATCTTTAGGAGGGGGAGCACCTATTCCATTTGAAGATATCGGTGAAGGGGAATCCACTCCATTTCATTTTTTACAATGGTAGCCATAATAACATGATATTGATCAAGGCAGTCAAGATATTGAATATGATGATAGTGCCAGACCCCCAACCATACACCATTGGTTTGCTGATCCAAGGATGAGACCTCCACATCATCCAACAATGTCACCTATCCTATGACATCAAACCCTTAAAAGATGAGGCACCATTTGATGTTGACCCACTTGAAATTCGTGATGTTCTTTTAGGACAAACCTATATGTGGAAAAATCATGTTTTTTATGAGTCTAGACCTTGTAGTGTCATTATTACTTTGGGAGGCTAGCTCTATAGGGTACTAGAGGTAGTTCTGAATACTGTAGTTTCCTTGATATCGACAAAGTAGTGTCAAAAGGTAATCTTTCAGGCATATTTTTTTTTCCTCTTCTCGGTTTATTCAGAAGGTGAATGAAGGTCACTATGACCACCACCACCTCAACATAGGGGCCTCTCTACATAGCATAAGCATGTGGACATGATTGCACATGAATACATAGACATCTTTGTTTCATCTGTAGGGGTGAATTTGCACTACTAGGTCAAACATTCAATTAAATTGATACCCATTGCTCCTTTACCTAATGACACAATATACATAAACTCACTTCTAGAGAATAAGGAAATAAAACATCAAATTTATGAGCTCATCCAAAAGGGCCACATTTGACCAATCCCCTTGCCTTGTGGGAGCCTAATTGTATTGGTGTAGAAGAAGGATGAGACATGGAAACTCTATATTGATTACAAATCCCTAAACAATATCACTATTAAGAATTGATAATTGATCCCCTAGATTTATAATATTCTTGATCAACTTAAGGGTGCAACCAATTTCTTTGGTAAGATTGATTTGAAGTCTGGCTACCACTATGTCCAATTAAACAAAATGATGTATGGAAGAATGCCTTCAAGTACAAAGAAGGCCTTTTTTAGTGTTTGGTCATGCCTTTTGGCTTGAATAATGCTCCAAAAACATCCATGAGGATGATGGATGATATCTTATGGACGTTCACAAACTCTTTTGTGTTTGTATATTTGGATGTCATCCTCATATTTAGTGGAACTTGGATATAACATTCGTAGCAAATTTATCATATCATGAGAAATTTGTGGTATAAAATGTTATATTCCATTCCGGAGAAATGTTAATTTGGAATATAGAGAATTCAGTATCTAGGATACATCGTGGATGAACATGGGGTGCATGTGGAACTAGCCAAGATCCAAATCATTCATGATTGGCCAACCCTGCTGACTCTAACAGAGCTTTGTAACTTCTAGGCCCTTGTCAACTTCTACCATAGGTTTGTGTTGAGGTTCTCTCATATCGCTTCGCCCTTAAGACAAGTGATAAAGGGTGGAGATCATGCCAAGTTTTCCCAGTCCTAATAACAAAAAAAGGAGTTTGAGGGTTTGAAACACCAACTTTACTCAACACTATCCCTCACTCTGCCAAACCTGCAACAACCATTCAAGATTGATACAAATGCCTTCAACTATGCTATCAGTGTAGTCCTCACTAAACATGGGAATCCAATGGCCTATCAGAGTGAGACACTTTCTAATACTATTTGCAAGTATCCCACCTATGACAAGGAGATGTACTCCATTGTGTAGGCATGCCAACGATAGAAGAATTATATTTTGGGAAAGGAAACAATCATCCACACTAATCAAAATCCTCTGCAATTCATGATAACACAAGGAAAGTTATAGAATGACCACCATCGGAAGTGGTCCATGTACTTTTAACAATTCCACTTGAACATTAAGTACAAGAAGGGAAACACAAACCATGTTGCAAACTGCCTTGGTCGGCCCATAGTTGTGGTGTTAACCATAGTTCTTAAATATTGTGGGCATGAGACCTCTAGATGGCCACAATTGTATTACAACAACCATAACTTCCAAAATTTCTCCTCAAGGATGCACTTTTGTGCTACTCGACCATCTTTGTGTTCCTTCAAGAAAGCGTGAACATATAATTTTGGAAGCCCATTACAATTGGATGACAAGGAAATTTGGTGTGAAGAAGATAGTAGCAATACTTCATAAGTATTTTTACTAGCCAAAACTCAGACATGACGTTAGCAGGTATATCATATCATGCACTACCTATGCCATTGCTAAACCTTCCATTAAGAAGCATGGGATGTACACTCCTCTACCTACCCCA
>ML794283.1:258359-268487 GCA_009831015.1 Picea engelmannii
TTTTTTAAGACCTAAACTTTTGGGGTTGTTTTTAGGCATTAAATGATGTTTTTTTTCCATTCATGGGATTAGGGTTTCCATGACATGCCTAGGCCTTCCAAGAATTTCAATTCTCAGTCATATCATTTCAACGAGCTATTGTATGCCCTGAAAAAAGATTGTATGCATAATTTGTTGCCCTAGGAAGTTGACGTATCATAAAACCACTTCAGGACCCATAATCCTTTTGGCACTTCATCTCCTAGGGTTAGTGTTTTGGATATTTTTTAATATTTTTTTTATAAAATTCCATTTTGGCCTTGTTGTAGCTCAAAATGACACTACTATGCATTTTTTTATATTGGCCTACTCATTTACACATCTTCCAACCTTTTTTGTTGAGGTTCCTCTTAAAAATCACTTTTTTGCATGGTGTACGCACCTTGCTACATATGAAGAACGCATACACACACTAGTTGCATTCCTAACAATCAACATATACTCTAAAAAGTTGTAAAAAATAAAAAGTTTCGCACTTTTGGGTGGAGTTTATGGGTGATGTCGGGTTGCATAACCATTTTACCTCCTGTAGCCCTTCTGAAAACCAATTAACCATCTTTTCTCCATATAAAAGGGGCCCTAGGGGGGTCATTTGGATATATGAAAGAGGAGGCAAGTGAACTCTACCAAAATTTCTCCCTTGTATTCCAATCCTTTTACATCCTTCTCTAAGTTTCATCCTCAACATTCCCTACCATCCATCCTCCTTATCAAATCCATCACTTTTCCCTATATTGGCATGTTGGTTGTGAGGATAACATATTGGGAATAATGCACTTGGAGTCAAAGTAGAAGAACGTTGTTGGCCCTTGACCAAGTTTTGAAGAATACTTGGTCATATTTGACCACTTTTGGGACTGCGACAACTTTCCAAGGAAAAAGCGCAACGCGAAGCGGAAATTAAGGAAGCAAGACCTATTTTTGGGTCCATTTTAGGGTTTTGGGTTGATGTAATGGGAAAGGGATGTAGGCCCATGGGTTTACCCACGCTTAGGCCCATTTTGTAATCTATAAATAAGAAATGTAAATAAAGGAGAGTAGTAGTAATGTAGTAATGTAGTACATCTATGTGATGTATAGCTGAAAGCTTAGTGCTAGTAACTGAATTTGTGTCATCGAATGTATCTTAGATTGCTCTGTGCATGAGATCATAAAGCTATGTGCAAGTTGTTGTAGTCTTGTGCTGAAGAGCAAGGAAGAAGGATCTAGCAAGCTGTGTAGATCTTCTGTCCTGTGCAAAGTAAGGGTCATTGAAGCTCTGTGTTGTAACTGCTTGACCAATATAATATAAAGAAGACTTTGTGGATGTAGCCCCAGGGTGGGGGTGAACCACAGTAACTGTGTGTATAGTTCTTTGTGCTTCTCTCTAATGTGTTTATCTCTTTCTTGGCTAAGTGATTGATGTAATTAAGTTATTCTTTGTGCTAAGGATATATGAATGAATGTTAGATCTGATATATAAGATGCTTAGTGCTTGATATGTTGAATCTAACATATATGTATGTGGCTAAGTACTAAATCATATTTAGTATAAGTATTCATTGCGATGCTATGTGCTATCTGCGAAGTACCGGACGGGTTAAATATTGATGAAGGATCTATGCTATGTTCCCTGTAAAAGATATAATCATAGATCAATGTCCCAGCTAAGGTTGCAGACATATGAGTCCTGCAACCACCCCTGCCTCTACCTCGGGTGAGACTTCATCTGCTTCGCAGGTGTTTCCGATAGGGCCGGTAGTTAGGGTTTTGTTGGTGCACTCTTGAGCATTGAACCTTGGGTCTACCCCTATGCCAACAAATGGTTCTGTTGTCGGGACAAGAACTATGATTGTTGGGAACAAAAGAAGAAAAATCTTTGTGTGAACTAAGCTTTGTGCGTAGATCTTCTGCCCTAGTGTGCAGTATTCTACTTGACCTACAAATCTTTGTGTCGAGAAAAAGAGGTCATATCTGAAGGGAAAAGGTCAGATCTGCAGAAAAAGAGGTCAGATTTGAATTGAACAGGTCATATCCATAAGAAAGAGGTTGATACCAAAGAAAATAAGTGATATCTAAACGCTCTATGCTTTAAGAAAAGTAAAAGTGGAACTTTCTGAAGGAAAAAGGCCAGATCTGCAGAAAAGAGGTAAGATCTGTAAGCTCTGTGCTCTGATAACGGTAAGAATAGTCAAAAGTTTTTAGATTTGAAATCTTTGTGCTCTGTAGAAGTAAGATATGTGATTTTTCTTTTTTTGTTTTGTTTCTAAAGCATGGATCTAGGTACGTTTGATGGATTCTGTCCTAGCTTCAAAACTAGGGCATTAACAGATGAAAGAAAGTTTGATATGAATAGATCTGATAAGTATAGTGATAGATATGTTATATCTATGCATCGAAAGAATGTCTGGACTAACAAGTGGATGCAGGATCCTAGAAAGAGGTTTTTACATGCTAGCTACCATGATCCTAATGCACAATACATAAGGAGTTGGGGAAAATATAAATGAAAGAGAGAATTAACCCTCTGTCATAGTTGCAGAAGACTGAGACATCTTGCTAAGGAATGCCCCGGGAGAAGACCTAGTTTCCTCTGTTGTAAGGCCATGGACCATGAAGTACTGGATTGCCCTAGAATGATTGCTAGGCTTGAGAAGGTGAATATGGAGCAAGCAAACCCTGAAGAAGATCAGGAGACCAAGATTATAGAAGAAACCCATAAAGAATTAGAAAAGATATTGCTACAGATGAAAGGTACCTTGAATGACCACCGACATGTTAGGCTATCAGAGATCTTCAAAGAAAAGGAGCAAATCGAAGCAAGAATAGGGGACTTTGACATTGACTGTAATATTGATGAAGAAAAACAAGTGAAAATTATGCCAGAAAGAAATTGGGAAGCTATAGGAAAGCCTGCCATGATCCCTTCCCTAGGAGGAACAAGTTTCTTTAGAGGAAAGCTAGTAAACCTATGTGGAAGGCTTACCCGGATACCTATGACTGTCAATGGAACTTCAACAGAGTAAGACTTTGAGATCATAAAATTTGTTGAAGACAATGCCCCATTTACCATGATCATAGGAAAACATTGGATTGATAGAGAACAAGCCAGACGAAAAGAAGAAGAAAACGTTTTGGAACAGAAGAAGCAAGAGTTAAAAGACTTTATGACCAGAAGGATTGTGCACTTAACTAAAGAACATAAGAGCAAATCGCAGATATTTAATATTATCGGCTTTGATGTTGAAGCTAAGATAACACTTGAGGATCCACAGAAGATTGAGTTACCTATCTTTGATACAGAAGTAGTATTATCAAGGAACCCTAGGAAAGACTTTCAACAACACGAAGTAACTAATACCACAGAAGATAAACATCAGAATGGTAAACGCATTATTGAGACGAAGCTCACTGGGAAGAAGGCTAGGAAGTTAAGAAAGAAAAGGGTTAATACTGTAAGGTTACAAGAGGTTCTAGAGGACACTTTGCAGCAAGAAGAATTGCAGAATTAGAGCTTCATCGAGATATCAAAATAACGACATAGAGTACTTCGCCATGATGAAGCAATATAGCCATTGGAACTGATATACCCGTTCGACCGCGGCTCTGAATGGATTGAAAAGTCGTTGTGGGTTACCACTAGATCATTGGATAGCACCAGAATGGATAGAACGAAGTTAATGAAGGCCCCATGTCCATTGCAAGTATACCGTTGTTGAGATTTCCTACTTAAACCATCAGGCCATGCACCGAAAATAATTTTTTCTAACTGAGAATTTGAGCGTGAACCCTCAGATTTACTTACCCTAAGATCATTTCCTTACTAGTCACTGTAGTCTTTGAATTCCTTTTGCATCCGAGTCAGCTGAACCAAGTTTGTATGTCGGATGAGCTCAGTGCTACTGAGAAAATTGTTGAAGAAGTTCTAATTGACTTAATGAATGAGAGAGTCATGTCAGAGTGTGGAATGTCTACAGGTGTACAGGCATCGTCCTCGGGAGCACTTCCAGCTTCCCCCTCCACTGCTTGAGCAGGACCATCCCGACCGCCTTTGAAAAGATGGTCTAAGCTCGGAAACGACTTTTCCACTGTGAAGATGATCCTAAGAATATTGCTGAAATATATCCCACAACTAAGCAGAACAGTGAATCGATACACTGTACCCAGAGACTTCAACTATGCTATAGTCACTGCATACCTCCTGAAAGGGGTGTGCACAGTTCATGCTGACCAGGAGAAGCTCACCGCGCTGAAATTTAGTGATTTTAACCTTGGAGATCACAAGGTTTACATCATGCTATCCCTACACAAGTACTTGACTATTACAAAAGGAAAGAACCCCAAGATTTTAACACAACAATGGACCCATAGCCTTGCGCAGTCAACCCTCCTCAATGTGATGAAGATTCCACATTTTGGGAGGCATTAGGAAGTAAATGCATGCGTTAGACTATTGTTGTCCTACTACCACGAAGGATACCTATGGTTGGACCGCCGCATCACTATGGATCTGATTTTGATCAATCGGATCACTGGGCTAAGCATGCAGGGCCCTGACCCATAGGAATTTTACCCTGGAAAGACTGCAGATCTCTCTCTCGCTCAATGAATAAAAGACACATATGACGATCTGGAGAAAGGCACGCGAGGTTACAAGGTAGCCTCCATTGAGAATGAAACAGTCCGCTTTGGTTTCTAGTTGATCACAGGAAAGTTAGTCCTAAAAAACATACCTACACAGGTGACCAGATTTGTAGTTGACCTCGCAGGGAAGTGCGCGGAGGGACTACAAATGAACTAGGCAAAATACCTTATAAATCAGCTAGAGCTTGACTGTAGAAAAGAGCAAGACCAAGGGTATGAGTTCCACTTTAGCTGGTTTCTCATACTCATCACTTTCATTGCTTGGGAACTGCCCAAGGGAGCCACTTTCCTGGAGATCGAACCCTTCGAACCACTGGCCGTGAAGTTCTGTACGCTCTAGTACTCCAGTGACATGAACAAACAATGGTAGTCCAATGCCGTCTTCCATGCTTACTAAACTCAGTTGAAGAATTCCATTCATTCTACATCGCGGATCACACCCAACACACTTCATAGGTTTAGACCTTTGATTAAATTCAATGCAGATCGTCACTTCACCTACATCACAATGTGCGTAGATGAGAACAAACAACAACTTCAGTCATATTACAAGCTGGCAGAAGATGACTTGGCGGAGATTACCAAGGAATGGTCGGCAAACCTCCTTGTTGCAGCAGACCCCATAGATATGTCTGACATAGATAGCCCTGAAGCTATGCCGGATACACCAGGACCACACAAGACTAAGAAGGATGTGGAAGTTCAAGATATCCATAGCACAACCATGAAGACTGCTTCGCTCTCACCTATGAAGGGAGGTGATGAAGAAGAACTAGGGGGCACAAAAGTTGAATAGAGAAAAGGAAAGGTTACTCTACCGAGAGACGAGGAAGATCCCTCCAAGAAAAGGAAGATTACCCAACCGAAGACCTCATCCCGAAAGAAATCTAAGTCCACCTGTACTACGCTTAAAACTACCCTTACCCCAGATGATTTCGACTTCTTAATTTCCGCACTGAATGATGTTTCACTAGAGCTCGCAGAAAAGAAAGAAGCAAAGCAGGAGGATCTACTCTGCTAGATCACGAGCAAACTCAAATAGGTACAGTAGTCACTTCGGCCTAGCCAAGCAGTTTCTACAGTGCCCTTAACAATGGAAATATTAGGAATAGGCGATGAGCCCACACAATTACGCCGGATCACCGAAAAAGTCGAAGCTCGCCTTCGACGAGCTCAATAAGACATAGCGCATGCCACCTAGGATTTGGCACAAGAACAAAGCACACATGAAGAGAAACGGAGGAAGGTAGAATAGGACCAAATTTCCTTACAAGAGAAGTGGGAGGAGGAAAAAGCACAGTTACAGTAAAGCAAGGACCAGTTGCTAGAAGAGCAACTTGAAGTACAAGAAAAAGTTCACAAAGCACTGTGCTCTGTGAAGATCATAGAAGTGAATATGGAAGACCGTCTCCCACAGCAGGTGACCCAACTGGAAGAATTAATCCAACAACTCTAACAGTGCATCATGGATCTGGAGCTCCACACTATGCCTGAGACACCCTAAGACATAAGAGATCTAAGAGAGGCCGCTGCTCGAAGAATAGTCAACCGATTAAAAAATTTGGCTTTGGAATATAGGAAGCTAAGCACTAGAAGCACCCAGACTTATGAAACCCTCACAGAGAATCCAAAATTGTAGACATTGGAGGAACAACTCCAAGAAGCAAAGCAACATGTAGATGTGCTACAAGCGCAGCTGAAGTCCATGACCCCAGTCGAAATAATGAAGAGGTTCGCAGAACAATGCACAACCCAACAACAAGTACACATGCTGTAAAGTAAAGTGATGGAATTCTCTCAACGACTGCAACCACTCCAAGAGAAGGCATGCCAACTGCTTGTTGAACTTGAAAGCTAGGGAGATGAACTCGAACAGGGTGTCATCACTACAGATCAATGCCTGGA
Organism: Picea engelmannii; assembly: GCA_009831015.1. NCBI lineage: Eukaryota > Viridiplantae > Streptophyta > Pinopsida > Pinales > Pinaceae > Picea > Picea engelmannii. The sequence continues at coordinate 264,927 of ML794283.1, forward strand.
AGGACCACTCAATGACACAGTAATCCAAAAATTTATTGAACAAGGGGCTGTCGCATTGGAACAGGTCGAAGCAGCTCGAGCCAAGCTCGAGGCCTTCAAAGCGGAATTGGTCAGACCTGAGTGACTCGAGACGAGTCACAGGTGAGTGGTTGGGGCCTGTTGGCCCTTGACCAAGTTTTGAAGAATACTTGGTCATATTTGGCCACTTTTGGGACTGCGACAGCTTGCCAAGGAAGGAGCGCAATGTGAAGCGGAAATTAAGGAAGCAATACCTAATTTTGGGTCCATTTTAGGGTTTTGGGTTGATGTAACAGGAAAGGGATGTTGGCCTGTGGGTTTACCCATGCTTAGGCCCATTTTGTAATCTATAAATAAGCAATGTAAATAGAGGAGAGTAGTAGTAATGTAGTACATCTATGTGATGTATAGTTGAAAGCTTAGTGCTAGTGACTGGATCTGTGTGATTAGATGTATCTTAGAGTGCTCTGTGCGTGAAATCGGAAAGCTATGTGCAAGTTGTTGTAGTCTTGTGCTGAAGAACAAGGAAGAAGGATCTAGCGAGCTGCATAGATCTTCTGTCCTGTGCAAAGTAAGGGTCATTGAAGCTCTGTGCTGTAACTGCTTGACCAAGATAATATAAAGAAGACTTTGTGGACGTAGCCCCAAGGTGGGGGTGAACCATGGTAACTGTGTGTATAGTGCTTTGTGCTTTAATCTAATGTGTTTATCTCTTTCTTGGCTAAGTGCTTGATGTGATTAAGTTATGATTTGTGTTGATGATATATGGATGAATGTTATATATGTTATATAAGATGCTTAGTGCTTGATTTGTTGAATCTAACATATATTTCTATGGCTAAGTACTGAATCATCTTTAGTATAAGTATTCACTACGATGCTCTTTGCTATCTGCGAAGTACCAAACAAGTTAAATATTGATGAAGGATCTATGCTATGTTCCCTGTAAAAGATATAATCACAAATCAGTGTCCCAGCTAAGGTTGCAGACATCTGAGTCCTGCAACCACCCCTACCTCTACCTCGGGTGAGACTTCATCTGCTTCGCAGGTGTTGCCGAAAGGGCTGGTAGTTAGGGTTTTATTGGTGTGCTCTTGAGCATTGAACCCTGGGTCTGCCCCTATGCCAACAAACCCATTCAAGGTTCATGGAGAGACATTAAAAATATTCAGGCTGTAACTTCCAATATTGTTATCAATAAAAGAGAAACTTCTTGTCCCAAACATTTGTCTTTATGTTTATATTTATAAATGGTTTACATGAATATCTAACCTTTTAGATGATATTGATAGCTATGCATATGTTGTTATAATTCATTCTGTGAAGTTGTTTCAGGCTAGCTTTGGGAGGAGACCTACAATTTTGGAACGAACAAGAATAGGAAGGGATCTACGATAGAGATAAGGACTCAAGGTACACATTTCAATATTCTCTCCCTTCCCTTAATTATCATTAGGTCTTGTTGGATTTGGGTAAAATATAAGCATTTCTATATTTTAAGGTGTCAAGGATCTGCCTAGTCGCTAGACCCGGATTAGGGGGATTTTTCCCCATAGAAGAATTGGTGACTCCACTGGGGAGTCTCTATAGGGTCTTGTTAGGAGATTATTTTTGGTTTGATTTCCTATTGTGTTATGTGCTTTCTGAGTCTATAAGAGTCTCTGGTCACCTTCCAGGTGTTTCCAGTTTTCCTCATATGGATTATCACTCTGAAATTTATCTCTTTTTTGAGTTGGTTTAGAAGTATACATGCCTTGTTCTATACCCAACACACATACATATGCGCTCTGAGTTATCCTAACATTCATACATCCACAGTCTGTCTGTGTACATCATGTGTACCTGTTCTCTTGAAAAAGTTTTCAATTTTTTTTCTTTTGCTTCTAGGAAACCTCCACTCTCTTAGGTCCTCCTGAGTACTAGAGACCTCTATTAACTATTGTTGAGGGAGATTTAAGTCCCATATTGTCTATGAAGCTTTCAAGAAATCCTCTTGTATAGTTTTCTTTGTCTCTTTCTGTATTTTATCAAGGTTGAAGGTAGGATTTTAAGATTTAGGTTCTCCTTTGGGTTTTGGTAAAACATTGCTTTCTGGAAGTGGCTTGAGACCCGATTCAGTCTCTTGTTTGTTCTCCTTCCCTCTTGGTATGCTTTGAAAAAAAATATACATTTGTTTTTGTATTTCACAAGCCTATAAAAAAAAGTTTAAAAAAGAAATGTTTTAGTTTCTTAATTGCATTTGTATGTTTGTTTGGTTGTAGTAGCTTAGGTTGTGTTTATAAAAGAAAAGATTTCTCAACCCAAAGTTCCTTATTGTCTTCTTCCTTGAAATTTTAAGTAGTTTCATTTCATTTGGAACAAAAAATCATTCAGGATAGATTGCATATTAGGATCTTGGTTTTCATTTTGAAAAGTTTGCACCTTGAAAGTTAAAAGAGCCAAATCTTCATTTGTAGGATGTAGTTTGATTTCATTTTCATATAAAGAAAAATGTTCTAAAAGATCATTAACTCTTCTCTTTCATCTCTCAAATAACACCACAAGTTTCACTACTGTACCCCTGAGTAATCAAGCCACTAAAATTAACACTTAATGTTAAAATCAATTAGACTTTTTGTGTATAGGGTACACCAATTTAGACTAGGCTTTAGGGCCTTGGATTAGGTGTAGAGAGGAAAATATTCAAGGATACTTAAATAAACTTAATATTCTGAGATAGGGAGTGTTGAAGTCCATTTTCATAAAATTTAGCCGGGACCCCCCTCTAACACAGGGGCTAAACACAAGGCCACATGAGGAAAGGTAGAGGAGATAACCCCTCCAAAGTTGGACCAAGCATAGTGGGGATCATATTTGAGGGTCATTATTGGGATTTTATTGACTACATTTGACTACAGAGCTTCATGGACCTCAAATCCATTTCAGATCCTCTGTTGTCTTCTAGACAATTTGTTTTTGGTACCCTTGAAAGGCTTCATACTTAGTTATCCTGCTCATACGATCTACCCGACTGTCAACTGTACCCATCTGGTGGATGATTGCAAGCTAAAATCCTATTTTACTTTTATAGGGAATCACATAGGTGATTGCGGGCGTATACTGTGGTACCTAGGATAGACGTTGGACCATGCTTCAGAGAGTATACCCGAAGGGTGTTTCCGTGTTCGAGTTACACTTGCATCGATAAGTTTCTCTAGTGTTGGTTGGCGTAAATGTTCTTCCTTACATTCTCTCGATTACTTGATTTATCTTTTAGGGCATTTATAGTGCGTGATCTATGATTCTCCCTAGATTTACTTTAGAGTGTCGATTGATCATTTCAAAAAGTGGAAGATCAACAACTCCGCCATTCGCGTAGGCTCAAGGCCTTCCACCGGTAACTTTGGAGCCACCATCGCCACCACTGACATGAAGGTTAGATCAAGAGGGTTCTTTAGAAACTACAAGGTCACAATAAATTGTGCCCAATCCTATTCCTAGAGAAGACATTCTTGCACCATAGGAGACTAGAATTTTCGACCTTGAAGCTGAAGGATTTAGGCC
>ML794283.1:268537-280734 GCA_009831015.1 Picea engelmannii
TTTACATACCATCGGTATGGGGGTAGGGATTTCTAATGATCCCTTGCAAGGATAGATTCGGGGCACTTCTAATCCATACAATGCAGTCCCTTTCGGTGGGGGTCATATCCCTCCTCCTCCCTCCTCGCTCGAAGGTGATTTTTTGTAACTATATGGGTTTAGTACCAGTTCCAATTTGTTTAATGGAGGGATTTAAGGGCCTCATTCCTTTATGACTTTGGTTGGGTCCATTTCATTCTCTTTATTTGGTTCTTTTGGGAATAATGATTTCTCATCATCCGTGTTTTCTTCAAGGGGAAACCCCTTTCTCAATCAACCTATCCCCATGCAAGGATTTGTTCCTTCACAGGGAATGATGACAGGAGCCACCTCCTCTCAAGGCCTTGGAAACCCTTGGCAGGGTTCTATACCCCTGCAAGGGAGATCAATGAGGGAAACCCTTCCCACGTTCAGTGGAACCCCGGGCAGGGTTCGGTTCCTATGCCAGGGGGATCGACTGGGGGCAACCTCAACCAACGATTTTGGAATACCATGCAGGGAGAAATTCACACTCAAGGTATGCCATCAAATTATTTGAATCCATCGATGATGTATACTAGTACACAGGGCCCTTATATTGGATAAGGAAACACTGGTTTTTACCATAACCCCGGTCAACATAAAAACTTTTCCTGACAACCTGGTGCCATCTAAAATCCAGGCCCATATTTACCTTTAAATATGCCAGAACCGAGGTTACCAGTTCTAGAAAATATTCATCTTCTAGACTTGTCAAGGTTGTTAAATGATCCTATTTGTCATGATCCATGTTGAACTCCTATGTTGACTAAGTTTCCCTCAGATATACCAAAATTTGAAGGCAAGCTCGACGAAGATCTGGGTGATCATGTTACAACTTTTCACCAATGGTTCTCCTACAACTCGATGAATGACGGCTCTATCAAGTTGTGATGTTTTCAACACACTCTCATAGAGGGTTCTATGAAGTGGTATACTGATCTCAATGGCTCGAAGTAATCTTACTTTAACGATCCGACGATGGTTTTCTTGAACCATTTTTAGCTACCAGTGAGATACAATGCCGACACAGTGTTGCTGGCCAATTTCGAGCAGACTAAGGTAGTCCATATCTCCGATCATATCTAATAATGGCGTCACCAGAAGAGATTGATTAAAGTAAAGGTACCTCCTGTGTTTTTTCTCGAGTGGTTTCTCAAGTCTTTGGTTCCTTGTATTTCCAAAGACGTCACAACTTCTAGAGTGTTTTATGAGGAAGAGGCTATAATGAGGGCTCAACAACTGGAGTTGATTTATTCTCAATCCAACATGCTTTACAATATTCTTCCTAATGCACCGCGGTCAAACTTTGACTTGACCAAAATGAAGTCTGGGCCTCATGCTGATGGTATTGTAGGCTCAACAAAAAATAATCCCACAGATCAGTTGTCCAACCAAATGCAACAATTGTTGCTACAACAGACCGTGGCCAGAAAAACTTCTAGTATGAATTCCCCCACCACCTACACGTAGTAATTACATACATTATAGATGAAAAACCCCAAGGAGAATGAGTAGTCTGAGGGGAAAAGAAAGGGTAAAGGAAAAAATGGTAAGGGGGTTAATGATAAAAAATATGTTAGCAATGTCAATAAGGGAAAAAATGAGAAGAAAAAGGTTAAGTTTCCATGTAATATTTTCGCAGACGATCACCTAACTCATCAAATCCCTCAGATCGAGGAAGCCTAGAATATTTTGGCACAATAACAACCTGTTGTGTTAAATAACCCTCAAGGGAAGAATATGGCACATGCTTCCTCATCCACAACCACACCTAGGGGAAATCAGGGTGCCCCATGCTTAATACAAATATCGGAGCCAAAAATGTATACATGATGAGATCGGATGTTCATATTTAGACCAAGGCTCATGATTACAGAATGCCCGAATCTACTGAGAAAAGTAAAGAAGCTTCCAACCCATCACCTCCTCTTCATATTGAGAAGACCATGGGAGAAACAACTATTGGGTATGTGTTATATTCTTTGCACAGATAGCTTATGTGTTTGCTATGTTGGGTGGTGGCCCCCCCTTTGGGGGTTCAGGTGTAGTGCCCCCAAGAATTTTTTCTACCTCAGGAAACGTGTCACATTTTTTGCCTCATTTTTTGTGTCGCCTCGATTTTTGTGTCCATTGTTGGGTGATTTTGCGACACATGGTTTTTGCCGATGGTTTTCTATTTCTGGTTAAGAAATTAGGATTGTTGACTAATCCAGGTCATTGGTTTAGGGTTTTTGATGTCGTTGGCTCCTATATGTATATTGTATTGTAAAAAATGTATCACTATGAATGAATATAAAATATGTTGGTTTTCCTGGTTTGGGTTTCCATGGGAAAAATATCAGTGTAATGTGTGTATTTTCCATTGTATCTTTTCTATTCGTTTATTGAAAATTTGTTTGTAGTAAAATATTATACAAGGTTAAAATATACATTTGGTATCATACCTTTGTTGGCTTCAGGGGGACGCCTTTGTGGCAAGGGTTTGGCTCGGGACTATGATAAGCCTTGTTACAATGGGAGATCTGTGGTATTGATTTTCCAGGTGAAAATAAATGGTGAGAAGTTCAAAAATGGAGATCGAGAAGTTTAGTGAATTTTTTTTTGATATGTGGAAGCTCAAGATGGAAGATTTTTTGGTAGACATAGATCAGTGGATCGCAGTGGATCTAGGTACTGCACCTACAGGAAATTCAGTAGATGACTGGAAAAATTTGGATCGGAAGGCAAAGAGCACAATCTGATTGTGTCTCTCAGATTCAATATTACTGAATGTGTCAGAGGAAGCTACAACCAAATGTTTATGGGATAATATGGGGAAGTTGGACCAGTCTAAGTCCCTAGTAAATAAACTATTCCCGATAAAGAAGTTGTATAACCCGAGGATGAGAGATGGGGACTTGGTGGCAAAGCATTTGAACTCCTTCAATATTGTGGTAAGTCAATTAGTATCTATTGAGATTAAAATTTCAGATAAAGATAATTGTATCAATTTATTGTGCTCTTTACCAGACTTGTGGGATAGTCTGGTTGTGGCCATAGGTAGTAATAAAAATTCCTTGAAGTTTGATGAAGTGGTCTCATCCTTGTTGTCGGAGGAGATGAGATGGAAGAACATGGAAGGAGAAAGAAAATATGCATTTTTTGCAAGAGGATGCTCCCAGGAAAGAAATAGATCTAAGTCCTCAAGTGGGACATCTAAGTCTAAGGGAAGATCTAAGTCTCTCGGAAATTTTGTAAAGGTATGCTGGAGATGTGGAAAAGAAGGGCACTACAAGAAGCAGTGTAGATCCAAAGTTGAGAAAAAGAAGGGATCTGAATAATATCCTTCTACAGAAGAAAATACCTCCAAGGAATAAGGAGGGGATGTGTACTTGGCTTCTTCAAGCACACATGTAGATCATGAGGCATGGTTGGTTGACTCAGGTGCATCCTTTCATATGAATCCCCACAGGAAGTGGTTATGTGAATATGAAAGTTATGATGGAGGTAATTTTTTCCTAGGCGATGACTTGACAAACAAAATCATAGGTCGAGGAAAATTCAAGTTGAGGCTCATAGATGGAAGGATTAGAACACTACTTGGTGTTCTACACATCCCATAATTGGCCATAAATTTTATTTCTGTAAGAAAAATGGACGATGCAGGGGTAAGAACAATATTTGAAAAGGAAACCTACAGGATGGTTCGAGTAGCAATGGTGCTGTTGAAGGGAGTTCGGTTTGGAAATCTATATAAGCTGTAAGGAAGAACTGTTAGTGATGGGTGTAATATTTGTATTGTTCCTAATATTGGATTTGAAGAAGAAATAACTTCTACAGTCTCTAGAGAAAAGGTTATGTTGTGGCATCAAAGATTGGGGCATATTGGAGAAAAGGGTCTTCAACTACTACACGGTAAAGGTAGGGTTGAAGGTATGTCTAAATTCTCTCTGGATTTTGATTTCTATGAACATTGTGTATATGGGAAGCATAATCAGGTAAGATTCCCCTCTGGTGCAACAAGGGCAAAATGAATTTTATAGCTAGCTCACAGTGATGTGTTTGGACCTGTGTCGCTTCCATCATTGGGAAAATCTATGTACTATGTCTCATTTTTAGATGACTTATCGAGGAATACTTGGATATATTTCCTCAGGAAGAAATATGAAGTATTTGACAGGTTTAAAGAGTTTAAGGCTCTTGTTGAGAATAAAACAGAGAAAAAAATTAAGTTGATGAGGAAAGATAATGGCAGAGAGTTCTGCGAGAATGAATTTGAAGAATTCTGTAACAAGTGCAGTATAGAAAGGCAGAATAATACTCCATATACACCTCAGTATAATGGAGTTGTAGAAAGGATGACCATGACACTGATTGAAAAAGGAAGGTGCATGCTCAATGGTGTCAGGTTAGGGAAAGAATTCTGGGTAGAAGAAGTGGGTATTGCATGTTACCTGGTCAATAGATCACCCTCATCAACTTTGGATGAAAAGACTCCACAAGAGGTATGGATTGGTAAGAAACCTTCTCCCACACATCTCAAGCTATTTGGCTATGATTCCTATGTTCATGTTCCAAAAGAAAACATGAGTAAGTTAGATAAGAATGATGAAAAGTGTATCTTTATTAGGTATAAAAATGGCCTCAAAGGTTATAATCTTTGGAACCTAGAAACTAAGAAGGTTGTGTATAGCTGAGATGTGGTATTTAGAGAAATGAAGGATGTTTTTAAACAATAATTCCTACCAAGTACGAAAGAACCAAAGAAAACAGAGTTTGATTTAAAGGATGATGAATTAAACTCTATAGAAGAACATGAATCAAAAGAAGACTATTATCATACTCCAGTATTGAGGAGATTGGTTCGAGAAAGAAGGCTACTGGAAAGGTATAATCCATATGATTTCCATTCAAATTTTTCTTTGTCTATTACTGATGATGATCCTAGAACTGTCAAGGAGGCAGTGGATTTAGAGGATGGAAAGCTCTTGAAAAAGGCCATGGATGAAGAAATGGCAGCCTTGAATAAGAATAAGGCTTGGGATATAATGGATTTGATGACTGGAAAGAAATCCCATTGGCAACAAATGGGTATTTAAAAAGAATCTGAATGCAAAAGGAAAAGTGGAGAAATACAAAGCTCGATTAGTAGAATAGGGTCATTCCCAGGTTGAGAGAATTGATTTTGGTGAGATTTTTTTCTCCTGTTGCCAAGTTAACTTCTATAATATTTCTATTATTTATTGTTGTTGCATTTTATTTTGAAGTAGAACAGATGGATGTGAATACAACAGTCCTACATGGGGATGTAGAAGAAGAAATCGATATGAAGTAGCCATAAATATTTTCCATGAAGGGAAAGAAGGAGATGGTATGCAAGATGAAAAAGTCTCTTATAGTTTAAAACAATCACCAAGGATGTGGTATAAAAAATTTGATACTTATATGCTGGGACTTGGCTTCATAAGAAGTAAAGAGGATCACTATGTGTATTTTAAATTAATTGGTGATCATTTGATTTATTTGGTCTTATATGTGGATGATATGTTTCTGATAGGAAACGACAAGAAGATTATCAATGATGTGAAAACTCAGTTGTCCTCTAAATTTGACATGAAGGATATCAGTGCTTCAAATTTCATTTTGGGAATGGAAATTAAAAGAGATTGGAAAAAGAGGAAACTCTAGTTAAATCAGAGAAAATATGTTGAGACAATATTGCAGAGGTTTAATATGCAGGAATGTAAACCGATCAAGGTCCCTATTCCTATTGGTGTAAAGTTATCTGGGGATCAATGTCCCGAGAAACAGGAAGAGGAGGAGGAAATGTCTCGTGTTCCATATGTGATTGGAGTTGGCATTTTGATGTATGAAATGGTCTATACTAGACCAAACATTTCATGTGCAGTGGAAGTTTTGAGCAGGTATATGTCAAAACTAGGGAAGGAGCATTGGACAACAATAAAAATGGTTTTCAGGTATTTGCGTGGCACTGCTAGCTATGTATTGTGATACCAAGGAATACTAGGATTGGATAGAGTTTTGGACATACATGAATTTGTGGATGCAGATTGGGCTAGAGATCTAGATCGTAGGAGATCTACAAGTGGGTATGTATTTAACCTATTTGGAGGAGCAATAAGTTGGATGAGCAAAATACAGGCTGTAGTGGCACTTTCAACTACATAAGTTGAATACATGAAAACCAATCATGAAAGTAAGGAAGCAGTATGGCTATACTAATTGTGTTCAAGTATTGGGTTAGTACAACAAGATGTAAGCATATATTGTGACAGTCAGGTTGCAATTTTTCTGGTGAAGAACCTGACTTATCATTCACAGACAAAGCATATTGATATTTAATATCACTTTGTGAGAGACATGGTTGAAGAAAAGAAAGTGTTGCATATGAAGGTGGACACTTTGAAGAATGTTGTAGATTCATTAACAAAATCTGTGAGCAGTGAGAATTTCTCTTGGTGTAGAGGATCCATGGGCATTGTTGCGCTGGACTGTTGACTATGTAACCATGTAACCCCATGTATGCAAATAAAACAACAAGTGGGATCATGTTGGGTATGTGTTGGCCCTTGACTAAGTTTTGGGAGATCCTTGGTCAAGTTTGACCTAATTTTGGGACTTCGACAGCCTGTCGAAGACAGAGCACAAGATGAAGAGGAGATCATGGGATCTCGTCCCCTTTTTAGGGATTTTTTGGTTTTTGGGATCATGTAATGGGTATGGGAATTTCGGTCCATGTGTTTACCCATGTTTTGGCCTATTTTGTAATATATATATATAAAATACTAGGTGATATAATGAAGAAAAGTTGTAAGGAATAACTAAGTACTAGGGTTGGATCTATGTGATCAAGAGCTGTCGACGCTTTTTTCATACTGTGTGAGACTTGCAGAGATAAGTGAAAGTCATTGTAAGAGACTGTAGAAGGCTGTGTGCTTAGATCTACTTAGGGAAGGAGGATCTAGTGAGTTGGGCATGTCTCCTGTCCTCTATGGAGTAGGGTTTTGAGGCTTTGTGCATGTAACCTATTGAAGAAGCTAATAAAGAAGACAAAGAGTTGGTGGACGTAGCCCCAGGGTGGGGGTGAACCACGTATATGCCGTGTTTCTCCACTTTGTGAAATGTGTTGATGTGCTTATATGTTAATATGCTTAGTGCTTTAATATAGATAGATAGATCTGTTGATGCTTTGTGCTTAATGATGTATATGGATGGATGTTAGATCTGACTTACATACATGTGCTTAGTGCTAAAATCTATTAGGATCTGATCTGTTCGTCATGATAACTGCTCTTAGATGCTAGATCTGGTTGAATACTTCAATGCTCTGTAATTAGGGTTTAACTGCGCTGTAACTAAGAACTGGATATTGATGAATGTTAACTGTTGAGTGCTCGTTAAGTGTTAGAATCACATATCTGTGTCCTAGCTAAGGTTGCAGACACTAGAGTCCTGCAACCACCCCTCCCTCTACCTCGGGTGAGACTTCATATGCTTCACAGGTGTTGCCGAAAGGGCCTGTAGTTAGGGTTTTATTGGTGCACTCTTGAGCATTGAACCCTGGGTTTTCCCCTGTGCCAACCAATGGTTTCGTTGTCGGGACCTAAAACTATGATTGTTGGGAAATGAGAAAGAGGAATCTTTGTGAAAAGATCCGACCTGAAATTGTGAAATCTCTGTGCATAGATATGTCACTCTAGTGCGCAATGCTCTACTTATTTTGTGAAGCTCTGTGCTAAAAAAAAAGAAGTTCGATATGAAGAAAATATGTAAGAACTGAACGCTTTGAGCTCTGATAAAGGTAAGAACAATGAAAAGTTTTAGATCTGAAAGATTTGTGCTCTGTAGAAGTAAGTGGAAATTTTTGTTTCTAAAGTATGGATCTACATATGTTTGATAAGATTTGTCATAGCTTGAAAACTAGGACACTGATAGATGAAAGAAGATTTGATATGAGTAGATGTGATAATAATAATAAAAGATATGTTATACCTATGCATATAGAGAATGTTTGGACTAACAAATGGATGCAGGATCCTAGAAAGATTTTTTTGCAGGTTATCTACCATGATCCTAGTGCGTAGTACGGGAGAGGCTGGGGATCATTTAAGAGAAAGAGAGGATTAACCCTTTGTTACAGTTGCAGAAGACCGGGCCATCTGGCTAAGGAATGTCCTGGTAGAAGATCTAGTTGTCTTTACTGTAGATCTATGGACCATGAAGTATTGGATTTCCTTAGAATGATTGCTAATCTTGAAAGAATGAATATGAACCAAGAAAACCCTAAGGCAGATCCAAAAACTAAGATTATGTCAGAACCCCAGAAAGAATTAGAGAAAGTATTTCTACAGATGAAAGAAACCTTGAATGACGACCAAAATGTCATCTTATCAGAGATCTTCAAAGAAAAAGAATGCATTGAAGCAAGAATAGAAGACTTCAATATTGACTGTGTTCTGGATGAAGAAACACAGGTGAATATTATGACAGAAAGAACTTGGGAAACTTGAGGGGAGCCTGCTATGATTCCTTCATTGGGATGAATAAGACTATTCAAAGGAAAGCTGATAAACCTATGTGGAAAGCTTACCTAGATATCTACGAGTGCCAATGGAACTTCGACAAAGGAAGAATTTGAAGTTGTTAAATTTATTGAGGACAACAGCCCATTTACTATGTTGCTCAGAAAACCTTGGATTGAAGGAGACCAGGCCATAAGGAAAGAAAAAGAAGTATTAGAGCAGAAGAAGCAAGAGTTAAAAGATTTCATGACTAGGAAGATCACACACTTGATTAAAGAATAAGAGAACAGATTGAAGCCATTTGAAACCAGAGAATTGGATGTTGAAGTTACAAGAATACCAGAGGAATCCTAGAATATTGCAGTACCTATTCCAGATACAGTATTACCCCTGATTTCTAGGAAAGAATCTCAACAATGCAAAGTTACTCTACTAAGAGGAGATAAGAATTAGAATGGAAAAAGGAATACCGATATGAAACTCACTGGGAAAAAGGATAGAAGGCTAAGTAAGAAGAGATCTAAGATCGAGAAGTTATAGAAGGATCCATAAGGAACTCCGCAGAAGGAAAATGTGAAAAATTGGAACTTCGTCAGGATATTAGAGCATCGTCACATAGCACTTTGCCATGGCAAAGAAATATAGTCGTTGGAAACAGTAAAACCGTTAGAACTACAACCCGAACGAGAAGAAAGGCATTTATGGTTAGATAGCTCGCCACTAGACCGTTGGGACTACGCCTTAACAGGAAGAACTGAGTTAGTGAAGGCTTCTTACCTGTTGCAAGCGACCCATTGCCAAGCTATCTATTTTATCCCGTCGTGCCATGCACCGAGAACACTTTTGCTAACTGTGAATTTAAGCCCGCAGAATAGTTGATTTTCACACAATGATAATCACACTTTTTCCATCTATCTCATTGCATTGAGAAATTTCACTTCAAACCTGAGATTTTCAACCCCAAATGTGCATGTCTAATGAGCTTAGCACTGCAGAAAAGATTTTCAAGGAATTTCTAAACGACCTCATGACCGGAAGAGTAATGTCAATGTCTGTAGGTATACAAGCATCATCGATGAGAGGAGTGCAAGCCTCTCCGTCGACTGCTCGTGGAGCCAGACCATCCTGAACATTAGCAGAGAAGAGAACCAAACATAGAGACGATCTAGCCAATGCGAAGTTGATCCCATCTATATTACCTGACTACATTCCGCCTCTGGTTGTCATGGTAATTCATGATAGTGTACCCAGATATTTTGAGTACACCATGGTCACTATGTACCTCCCGAAGGGGGTACATACAGTTCGAGCGGAGCAAGACAAGATCGTAGCGTTGAAGTTCACTGACTTCAACCTCAGAGATCGCAAGAACCATAGCATGATCACCCCGTACAAATACTTGACTAGGACAAAGGCAAAGAACTCAAAGATAATCCCTCAGCAGTGAACTATGGACCTTGCGTAGTCCACCCTCTTAAATGTAATGAAGATACCACACTTTGGAAGGCACCAAGAGGTTAACACATGTGTTAAGTTTATGCTGTCATGCTTCCATGGAGGCTACTTGTGGCTAGACCACCTTATTACAGTTGACCCGACATTGATCCATAGGATCACAGGCTTGAGTATGCAAGGACCTGACCCGCATGAGTTCTACCTAGGAAAAACCACAGATTGCATGCTAGAATAGAAGATTAAGGATACATACGATGATGTCAAGAAGGGGACGTGAGGCTACAAGGTAGCCTCCATCCATAATGGCACAGTGCACTTAGCATGTCAATTAATAGCTGGAAAGTTGGTATGAAAGAACTGACCCACACAAGTCATGGGCTTCATCGTTGACCTCGTGGGGAAGTGTGTAGAAAGCTTACAGATGAACTGGGTGAAGTACCTAGTCAGTCAGCTTGAACTAGACTGTTGTGAAGCACAGGATTAGGGCTATGAATTTCACTTCAGCTAGCTCCTGATTTGCATCGTGTTCATTTCCTGGGAGATGCTGGAAGGTGTGACCTTCCCGGACATCGAGCCATTTGAGCTGCTTGTTGCAAGGTTCACTACCCTTTGGTATTCAAGTGATATGAACAAACAGTGGCAGTTGAACATTGTTTTTCATACCTATTATCTTCAGTTGAAGAGAGCCATCGAAGCTAAGCCTCGCATGACTCCGAACACCTTACAAAGATTCCAACCCCTGATGAAGTTGAGCGTAGATCGAAATTTCATTTACATTACAGCACGAGCCGATGAACATAAGGAGCATATCCAGTCATACTATAATCTCACAGAAGAGGATATTGAGGATATCACTAAGGACTAGTTGACATACCTCCTTATTCCAACAGACCCTGCAGAAATGTCCAACCCTGACAGCCTAGAAACCGTGCATGATACACCCGGACCCAGCAAAATGAAGAAGACTGAAGAGGTCCAAGACCTAACTAATGCCTCAGGGAAGACTTCTTCCATATCACCTGTTTGAGGAGGTGATGACGATGTAGAAGAGATGAAGGATAGAGAAGATGAACAAAAAGAAGGCGAAGTAACACCACCGATAGATGAGACCGATCTCCTGAAGAAGAGAAAGGTTTCTCCCAGAATCCCTCTTCGTGAAACAAATCCAGAGCCATCGTGACCAAGATGAAGACTGTGCTTACTGTTGATGATTTTGATTTCATCATCGGAATGCTAAATGACACCTCGCTGGAAATCACAGAGAAGCAAGAAGCTAAGAAGGAGGAAATGTACGATAGAATCGAGGTCAGGCTCCGAAGAGTACAACAGGATATTCAGTCCAGTCACGTAGTCTCCACTACGCCCCTGCCATCAGGAGAACTAGAGTTGGGGGATGAACCGACCCAACTCCGCCGAGTAGCTGATGCGGTCGAAGCTCATCTTCATCGTGCACAAGAAGAAGAAGAACAAGGCACCTAGACCTTGAAGAAAGTGTAAGGCATACTCATAAAACAACATAGAGTTTCAGAGCAGGAGAAGATTGCTCTCCAGAAAAAGTTTGACGAGGAGAAATCGCAAATGCAACAAGAAAAGGAAAAGTTGCTCACAGAGCAACTCGAAGTAAAGGAAGCAGTCAACAGAGCACTCTACTCTATGATAGGATTAGAGCCACAGGAAAAATACCGGGTTGAGCATCAAGTAGAGCAGCTCGTAGAATCCATCCAACAACTACAACAATGAATAACAGATTTAGAGCTCAACACTATACCTGACACCTCGCAATATGTAAGGGATCAAAGAGAAGAAACTGTTCAAAGCACAATTGAGAGAATAAAATCCTTTCCCTGGAATGAAATAAACTAAGTGATCGCAGTTCCCAGACGTATGAGCAACTCACGGAGAATCCATAACTGAAGGCACTAGAGTCACATCTCCAGGAAGAAAAGTATCAAGCAGAGACAATACAGGCTCAGTTGAAGCCTCTGTCAGCTATGGAAAGAATGAAGAAATCCCAAGAGAAGCACACTGCCCAACAACATGTTCACACTATTCAAAGTAAATTCATGGAAGTGACTCAGAGGCTCCAAACTATACAAGATGAGGCTTACCAACTGTTCACAGAGATAGAAGGCCGAGGAGCAGAACTGGAGCAAGTTGTTA
>ML794283.1:298279-312369 GCA_009831015.1 Picea engelmannii
CTCAGGAGACATGTCTCACTGGGAGAGTTCTCCTAGGTTATGTTTTATACTTTTTCGGGCTCAGGGGACTAAATTTACGAAAAATGATGAGGGATTCCATAGTTATTCTCTTTTCAGACTCCTTAAAATTTAAAATATAGCTGAGTGATCTTGTCTCTGACACGCTCATTAAAATTATTTTGAAGATATGTCCTTTCAGTATAAGTTTAACCCTTTTCCGAACCAACTAGACTATGTACGAAAAATGAATACTCTGGCCCCAACAACCAGAAGAGTTCTCCTTTGATCCAGATTATTTTCGGCACGAAATGAGAGCAGAGATATAATAAATAAATGTACAGAGATATCTCGTATATCCAATAATATAACAAAAATGTATCAGATATGCAACCATAAACACAGACTGTAAAAATACATAGTGAAAGACTCGCTAGAATGGTGGCATCTTACCTCTGAGAAGAGATGTGTCCACTACTTGCATTTAAAAGAATATGATATTACAATGAGGCTCCAAAGGAATTTTAATCATAAACAAAATCCAAAACCCTAACCATGGAAGATGAAAAACCAACAGTTTTGTGGACCCCATTTGGGTAGTTTGGTGTATCAACTTCCCAGGGGCGTAACTTTGGCATACAATCTCTGTTTGGATAACATGATATCTCGTTAGAAAGGTATCGTCAAGGAGATTCATTTTGGGGTCTCAATAAAATACTTAATCTATCATTGAGAATCTCTATCCCAAAAAACCTTCATTTAGGCCCTCAAAATGGCCCCGGAAGTTAAAAAATGCTAAAAATAGTAAATTACCAAGATTGCCAGAAAACTGTTTTGAGCCAGTTGGAAAAGGTGGGTGGCCACCGATATCCACCTGTATCAATCCTCCCTCCTTAGGAAGCAATGGTATCCATTGCGTTGAGTTCCCGGGGGAGAGGGAAAAACATTTGTTGAATCTGCATCTTGATGAGCTTCTTGGTTTGTTGGAGAAGTTGTGTTGCTTAGCTTGTTGAAGGTTATCACGAACTTGTGGATGGAAGGGTTGAAACTTTTTAACCAATATGGATACATGATATTCCTGTGTGTAGAAGGAATATTTACACTTTGCTGTAATCTTGTCGACCTTCTTTTGTTGGATAGGAGGTTCTTGGATTGAGGCTGCAGTGGTGTTCTTCTGTTCACGCTTTGGACAGATTGTGAAGAAGCTGAATTTTGTAGTATAAGATACTACCTTGTGACACTGTTTAGGTGGGAAAATAGTTGCAATTACCTTTAGTATCATGTAGAGATGACCCCCCAGAGTAACAATGACACTACGGGGTCGAGACTCATAAATAGCATGGCGCTTCCACATATATGGCTAGCCCAAGAGAACATCATAGACATCTAGGGGGGAAACATCACTTAATACCTCATCCTTGAAGGGATGGATGTCATATGACAATTGACACTGCTAGATGACAAAATGATCTCGTCCCTGGTGAAGCCACCCGATGTTGTATGGCTACGGGTGTGGTGTTGTCGACAATCCCAAATGTTTGACAACCTCTTCTGAGATGAGGTTCTTCTGGCTTCCGCTATCAAAAAAAAAATGTAGTGGGGTCCCCTTCACCCACATTTGTGAATGAAAAAGGCATGCCCCCTCTTCATAATCTGTTGGTTCTTCTGGTTTAATTGTTGCGGTCATGACAATAGTAGTGGGGTCTGCGTCGATGATCTATTTTCTATCATTATTTTCAGAATCAATTCTGAATCAAGGTTCGGATCCTTGTCTTTTATCTCAACCACCAATGACTATTTTGAGTGAAACTCATCGGTGTTATGCTAGGATGTTTTGTGGAAATCACACCATTTTCCAGTGTCCTTCTTCGTCTTTCCATGACCCTTCTTTTTCTGTGGCTTGCACTGGTTTTCAGGATGTTGTTTGTTAGGGACGTCTTTATCATACTTTTGTTGTTGTAGATTTGCAGACCCGAACTCCTATTTGTTCTGGTGCTTAAACTTGTGCTCGATTTTAACAACATATCGATAAGCAAAACTGAGTGATGAGATGTCCACAAAATCCATTTCAGCTTGGATGTATTTGTGTAGAGCCCCACGATATTTCAAAACCAAATGTCATTCAGAGTCTTTGATACCCAACTTGGTGTGAAAGGTATGGAAGGTATTGGTGAACTCTATCACTGCTTGTCCCCTTTCTTGCCGCAGTGTGGTCCATCTCATGTACTGGTCCTCATAGTTTCCAAAAAGTTAATACTGTTCCTTTACCGCATCCAAAAAAAAATACCAAGTGGGCTCGAATTCATATATTCCAGAATCCTTTGTGGAAATTTTCTCTGAGTAAGTTTCTCACCAATGTTTGACATGGGGGAGAGCCTTAAGGAGTGCGAAGGTGATCTTTTCCCTATCAGACAAATTATGAACATAGAAATAACCTTCTAGCAGATATGCACTTGGAGCAATTTTTCTTTCCCGTGACACTCGTTCTTCCTTTGTAACGTAGCATCCTTTTATTCTTGTTCAAGCTAGTTAAAAATATGAAAAAGACAAAAAAAAAAATATTCCAAAAAGAGGGGACTGGAAAAAATTCTCTTTTACTAGTAGAAATATAGTCACCCTTAGACAAAGCACATCCTTCATTTTGTTATGAAAATCACTAGGATTTAGTATTTCCTTAGGAAAATGTTCGTGTTACATAGAGTTGTGTCCTCCTCCATTTGGTTACTCTTCCAAACACATGGAGATATTGTGGTGCCTCCTTTGCCACAAAATTATGTAAATAAAATGTTTCTTGAGTATTTTCATATGCTGTTCTCTTGTCCAAGGGAAAGTATAATAACCTAGTTCAACCATTCTACGATAAGTCTCTTGACCTTCATGAGTCGTCCATCCCGAGAGACTTTTCAAGTTCACATTCAAAATCAATGAAGTTCCATGCTTGATAATTGAGATCCTCCAATATTTCCATGAAGGCTTATCGAAGACCTCAGGGTAGTGAGTCTTACACTCCTATTATACTCCTACCTAAGTTTCAAATATCTTGAATATATTTCTCGAGTTATTGAAGCTATCGTCTCCAACTATAGGAATTGATGTTTCTTGAAGATCCATATGGCATTGTATTTGTATATCATCTGATGATTTTGAGATGTTGATATGCTGTGTATTATTCACGGCTACAATCTATATTGGCATACTCATTAGTCATGTATTCATAATTACTATATATGACATGGATCTACAGTGTACTTGATTGGAAACAATGCTTAGTTGTCCTGAGCATGGGTATGCCCACCTCAGAGATTATTATTATTCTTTTGTATATGACACGCTCGTGAATACTCGTCTAGTCTCACTTGACTCGTTGCCTTCCCACTTTTTTAAAGATGTTGTAATGTATTTCGTCCATTAATTTCTCTTCTGACCTCACACATTAGGGGCCATTTGTTATAGCTCAAAATTCCACTACTATGCATTTTTGATATTGACCTACTCATTTACACATCTGTCAACCTTGTCTTTCTGAGGTTCCTCTTAAAAAACACATTTTTTCATGGTGTATGTGCCTTGCTACATATGCAATGTGCGTACATACACTAGCTGCATGCATGACATCCCGCGTATACTCTAAAAAGTTGTAAAAAACAAAAAAAATTGTGCTTTCGGGCGGAGTTTACAGGCTATGTCAGGTTTCATAACCATTTTACCTCATGTATCCCTTATGACAACCAATTAACCATCTTTTATCCATATAAAAGGGGCCCCAGGGGGGGGTCATTTGGATATATGAAAGAGGAGGAAAGTGAACTCTGCCAAAATTTATCCCTTGTATTCCAAGCCTTTTGCATCATGCTTTGAGTTTCATCATCATCATTCCCTACCATCCATCCTCCTTATACAATCCATCCCTTTTTACGTACATTGACATGTTGTTTGTGAGGATAGCATATTGGGAATAATGCACTTGGAGTCTGATGCAGGCCTATCCTCTGCCTGGACAGAGTCTCTGCGCGACCTCCCGGTCTTAAGGATCGTTCACTCTATTTCATGAGCCAAAGTGACTCCTTCAATTCCCTGCTGGAATCTCTTATAAATCAATCCACAGGTCCTTTAGGAAGCTCCCCTGTGCGAACAACACTAGGTGTGAGCTTCGCCCTCTTTGTGCGACCACAATGCTATGACCAAGGCCTACCTTGAAAGGAGCTTGTCACAACTTGCCTCTCGCGAGTTCGCGAGTCGAAGCTCTCGACTCCTCCTATCCAATCCTGTGATATCCGAGATTGCGAGACGGGTATAACTCCCTGCTGTTAGTGCCCTCTGCGCGTGACCGTCGGCTAGGCTTCCCACTAACGCTTCTTGGCTCTCACCTCTTCGCAAGTTGAAAGGTTGGACTTCTGTCCCCTTATCTTACGAACTCCCGAGACACAAAAAGTCAATGGGGTGTTGACTCTCTTCAATGAACAACACGTGTCCACCAGTCTATCCTTCGGGCCCACAGCATGGTTCTGCCACGTGTCTCTCGTGCCTGTCTTCGGTACTTCGTGATTTCACCACTTAGAGCGCCCAACCCTTGGGCTCTCACCTTGCGAACCTTCGAGTTCGTGAGATCCCTTGATCTCTGCCACCTATCCTCCTCAGATGGATGACTTAGATTCTCTCGCGACTTATCTACTCGCAAAGTCAAGAGACTTCCTTCTTTGACCTCCGATGTCTGAATCCTTGATGCAGGTGATCTCGCGACACATGTCCTCCTCCTAGAAAATGACTCAGATTCCTTCATAATTTTGCGACTTCACCTTTCACTGCTCTTCGCGTGAGGTTTAAACCTCATACATCTTCTGTCAGATCTAACGACTGACGGTTGTTCACTCGAGATCTAACGGCTTCAGATCATTTCTTCTGTGCGCTCTCTCTGTACTGCCTCCTGCACATGAAAACCTTCAACGGTCCAGATCTTCTCGACTTTATCTGACGGCAGCTGTTGCTCCTCCCAAGCTTCAGTGCTTTTCTTCCAGATTTGGAAGAATTTCGAATGCTCAAAGGCTTCAAACTTTGTTCATATTCCTTCGTGAACTCTGTGTGTATAAAAATGCTATCCCTCCTAAGATTTGGGAACTTTTAACTATTTTAGAGAGTTCTCTGGCCTCTGCACTCCTTGTAGCTATGGCTCTGTGCACCGAGAGCACTATTCGTCCTGAGCTTTACTCTCGAATCCTCAAAGGATTCTTCGGCTTCTGCACTTCTTGCAGAACCTCTACGCACACAATGTGTTATTTTTCCTGAGATTTCCTGTAGCTTCGACCTCCAAGGAAACTCGTCCTTTTTTTCCTTTCTCCCTCAGATGGAGAATATTATGCCCTCCTGGCACTCTTCAGCTAAAGCAACCTGATTGCTGAGTCCTTCAGGGTGTTCAGTAACCCTGCGAAGATCCTTCAGTGGACTCTTCTTTAAATCACAGAACTCAAAGAGTTTTTTTCCTCTTTGTGCCTATTTGCACATCTACTCAATGCCCACCTAGCAGAGTATCTTCTTACAGAACATCCAACAGTTATGTTCTCTCTTGTGCACCCTATGTACCTGCTCAATTCCCTCCTGGCAGAGCTCTCAGAATCCTTAGTGATTCTGACTTCAGTTGAACTCACAACAAAGTTCTTTCTTCTGTGCACTTTGGCACTGGCTCAATGCCCTCCTAGTAGAGTTCTCAGAGAACTCAAAGAGATTCTGTCTGCAACTGTGTTCTCCCTACACAACCTTTCCTCCTGAGCTATTCAACAACCTCATAGGTCTTCCTCTGAATTGATGATTCCAGTTTCTGTGCCCACCTGGCATGTCTTTGTCTGACTCCGCAGAGTTCAGAAGTGCATCTATGCACTGGTATCCAGAGACCATAGTACTTTGTCACACCCTCCTGGAATGAAACCACAAAGAACCTCTCTCTAGCCTGAAATCAAAACAACTCCCTGCAAACATCTAGCATGCATCTACAACATAAAGAACACACAAAGGCATTCATTCAACACAAGAAAGATGTAGGAAAAATTGTTGTTTGTATTAAATGGAAAATGCTTGTTTTTATAAGGTGTTCCTGAGCATGACCTGTAACAAGGTCTCGACTCCTTCTCTTGCACACTCACTCTCTCTTGTGCATACTCCCACTATTACAACTAACTCAAAATGAGATCCAAATTGATCTTTTGCAAGAGGGGCTCTTCGAGCTCTTCCCTCCAATCTACCTACCCTATTCAATGGCATTGAAAGGGTTGTCTAGTCCACAAATCAGATCTAGATCTTATCCTTACAAAACATTAAAGGCCTATCTACCTACAGCCTGCACAAAGTCATGACTTCACGGCTCGGTAGCCTAAAACATTTAATTACATTCATTCAAATTTTAAATGAGGACTGTGCCTCTCTTCAACACACAATTTGAATTCATTGACGTGGCTGGCTGGCTGGCTGGCTAACGTGGAGAGATGCTCCTGCATCATACTCAACTGCAAAATTCATGAGCTCCTACTCATGAGCTTCCTCTCTCAGTCATTGAAATCCTCCTTGATCCCAAACAAATTCCTGGTGCTGTTCATCTACCCCATTTCCTTGCTGTTGTTGCTTCTGCTGCTGCGCTGTTGCTGTTGCTGCTGATTCTTCTTCTGATTCTCTGATTAGCTTCTCCTTGCTGATAGTCTCTATTGATCTGATCATCAACTTCCTGATCATCTCGATCACTTCATCCAGCTGCTCCAGTGGCTGGCTCTGTTCATGCAGTCTCTCCAGCTACAAAAATTTTCTGCAATTGGGAAGATCACTGTGATCTCCCATGCCTTCTTCATCTTCATCATCTTCTTTTGTGGACTTAACTTGCCACCCTACTACAGAGTTAATCTCTGCAGTCTTCATTACCTTTTCAGCTCCCCGGCTAAAATTTTTGAGCGATTCCTCATAATGCTCTTCTGCCAATATCTGCTCATGGCAGTCACCTGCTGGCTTTGGATTGTTCAACCAATCCTCTAGTATCTCCAGCTCCATATCCCATGGAGTGAGTAATCTGTCTACGTACTCTTTGCTTTTTCTGCTGTCAGCTTTAGTGCTGCAGATTCCTTCTTTTCAGCTTCCTGGCTGAAAGTATTGAGCTTCTCCTCAGAATGCTCATTCTTTTCTTCTTCTTCTGCTTGGGAAGTCTCAAATACCTGCTCCAATTCTTCGTTGACAGTCTCAGCTAGTTGTCCTGCTCCTGCTGTTGCTGCATCTGCAACACAAATTTCTGCCTCCCCTTGGGAAAATGGTAGGAATATTTCGATTCCTCCAATCATCAGAAGATTTCTTCGATCTTCCTCCTCTGGCAGCTGCATCTGCTGATCCAAACTCACCTCTAAGTTTATGAGACCCTCATATAGTCTCATCTTCTTATCCCTGCCCATATGGAAAATTGGAATTTTTCTGTTGCCCTCCTGGCAGTCTATGGAATCAACTGATCCCATCTTTGTTCCCTTGCCCACCTAGAAAATTGGAAACTCTAGGCTACTCTCCTGGGAATCTATGAGGTCCCGCAGTGATCTCAATCCATTGCTCACCTGGCAATGTGAAATTACCTTGCTGTTCTCCTGACAGTCTGTGAGATCCTCAGCTGATCTTAACTCTTTGCCCACCTGGAAATCGGGAATTTCCTCTCTTCCCTCCTGGCATTGCTTGAGATCTTCATATGATCCCATTTCATCCTCAACATCACTGGGATTTCTCCCAATCTCTGGCTCACATACCTGAACACTTTTCTTTGGTCTGTTAAGGTTTTCAGCAGGCCTCAACCACCATCTCAGCATCTTACACTGTCTTTTGACCATCAACTCTGGGATTTTCTTTCCAGCGTATCTTCAACCTTCAGTAGCCATATTTTTGTCCCTGTCTGCTCTCCTGGAAAACCTGCTACTCACTCCTGCAAACCTGAATGCTTCAGCCTCTTCCTACAGTCCTGCTGACTGTCTTCTCGATTGCTTCCTACCCACGAACAATCACCACAGAGTTTCAGTACTCTATTTTCTTCCTTTGCTTTCTCCCTTTGCTTGAAATATACAAACAAAGTTCTTGCTATGATACCACACTGACGCAGGTCTATCCTCTACCTCGACAGAGTCTCTACGTGACCTCCCGGTCTTAAGGATCATTCTCTCTATTTCATGAGCTGAAGCGTCTCCCTCGATTCCCTGCTGGAATCTCTTCTAAATCGATCCACAGGTCCTTCGGGAAGCTCCCCTGTGCAAAAAGAACTAGGTGCGAGATCTGCCCTCTTCGTGTGACCACAACGCTATGACCAAGGCCAACCTCGAAAAGCCATTTTCACAACTCGACTTTCATGACTCGAAGCTCACGACTCCTCCTGTCCAATCCCGCGATATCTGAGATTGCGAGATGGGTATAACTCCCTGCTGTCAGCGCCCTCTGCACATGACCACCGGCTAGGCTTCCCACTAGCGCTTCTCGCTTTTCACCACTTCACAAGTCAAAATGTTGGACTTCTGTCCCCTTATCTTATGAACCCTCGAGACATGAAAATTCAACGGGGTGTTGACTCTCTTCAATGAACAACGCGTTTCTTCCAGTCTATCCTTCGAGCCCACAGCATGGTTCTGCCACGTGTCTCTCGTGCCTATCTTCGATACTTCACGATTTTTCCACTTGGAGCGCCCAACCCTTGGGCTCTCACCTTGCAAACCTCTGTGTTCGCGAGATCCATTGATCTCTACCACCTGTCCTCCTCAGATGGACAGCTCAGATTCTCTCACGACTTCACTACTCGCGAATTTAAGAGACTTCCTTCTATGACCTTCGATGTCCGAATCCCCGATACGGGTGATCTTGCGACACGTGTCCTCCTCCCAACAAACGACTCAGATTCCTTCACGATTTCGTGACTTCACCTTTCACTTCTCTTCGCGTGAGGTTTAAACCTCATACATATTCTGTCAGATCTAACGACTAACGATTGTTCATTTGAGATTTGATGGTTTCAGATTATTTCTCCTATGCGCTCTCCCTGTACTGCCTCCTGGACGTGAAAACCTTCAACGGTCCAGATCTTCTCGGATTTATCCGACGGCAACTATTGCTCCTCCCGAGCTTCGATGCTTTTCTTCCGGATTTGGAAGAATTTCGAATGTTCAAAGGCCTCGACCTTTGTTCATATTCCTCTGCGAACTCTGCGTGTATAAAAACACTCTCCCTCCTGAGATTTGGGAACTCTGAACTCTTCTAGAGAGTTCTTTGGCCTCTGCACTCCTTGCAGCGATGGCTCAGTGCACCAAAAGCACTATTCCTCCTGAGATTTACTCTCGAATCCTCAAAGGATTCTTCAGCTTCTGCACTTCTTACAGAACCTCTGCACACACAAGGTGTTATTCATCTTGATCTTTCCTGTAGCTTCGACCTCCAAGGAAACTCGTCCTTTTTTTCCTTTCTCCCTCAGACGAAGAATATAATTCCCTCCTGGAACTATTCAACTAAAGTAACCTGATTGTTGAGTCCTTCATGGTGTTCAGTAAACCTACAAAGATCCTTCAGTGGACTCTTCTTTAAATCATAGAACTCAAAGAGTTCTTTTCCTCTCTGTTCTTATCTGCACATCTACTCAATGCCCACCTGGTAGAGTATCTTCTTACAGAACATCTAGTAGTTTTGTTCTCTCTTGTGCACCCTATGCACCTGCTCAATGCCCTCCTGGCAGAGCTCTCAGAATCCTTAGTGATTTTGACTTCAGTTGAACTCACAATAGAGTTCTTTCTTCTGTGCACTCTGGCACTGGCTCAATGCCCTCCTGGCAGAGTTCCTAGAGAACTCAAAGAGATTCTGTCTGCAACTATGTTCTCCATACACAACCTTGCCTCCTGAGTTGTTCAACAACCTCATAGGTCTTCCTCTGAATTGATGATTCCAGTTTCTGTGCCCACCTGGCACGTCTTTGTCTGACTCCGCAGAGTTCAGAAGTGCATCTATGCACTGGTGTCCAGAGACCGCAGTACTCTATCACGCCCTCCTGGAATGAAACCACAAAGAACCTCTCTCTAGACTGAAATCAAAACAACTCCCTGCAAACGTCTAGCATGCATCTACAACATAAAGAACACACAAAGGCATTCATTCAACACAGGAAAGATGCAAGAAAAAATGTTGTTTGTATTAAATGGCAAATGCCTGTTTTTACAAGGTGTTTGTGAGCACGACCTGTAACAAGGTCTTGGCTCCTTCTCTTACACACTCACTCTCTCTTGTGCATACTCCCACTATTACAACTAAGTCAAAATGAGATCCAAATTGATCTTTTACAAGAGGGGCTCTTCGAGCTCTTCCCTCCAATCTACCTACCCTATTCAATGGCATTGAAAGGGCTGTCTAGTCCACAAATTAGATCTAGATATTATCCTTACAAAACATTAAAGGCCTATCTACCTACAACATGTGCAAAGGCACGACTTCATGGCTCAACAGCCTAAAACATTTAATTACATTCATTCAAATTTTAAATGAGGACTGCGCCTCTCTTCAACATGCAATTTGAATTTGTTGACGTGGCTGGCTAGCTGATGTGGAGAGATGCTCCTGCATCAGAGTCAAAGTAGAGGAATCTAGTCAAGGTTTGTGGAATGGTGTCGGGATGATTCAGGTTGTAACTTCCAATATTGTTATCAATAAAAGAGAAACTTTTTGTCCCAGATATTTATGTCTTTAAGTTTATATTTATAAATGGTCTACATGAATATCTAACCTTTCAGACGATATTGATAGTTATGCATATGTTGTTATAGTTTGTTTTGTGAAGTTGTTTTAGGCCATATTTGGGAGGAGGCCTACAATTTTTGAACGAAAAACAACATGAATGGATATACGACAGATGGAAGGACTTAAGTTACACATTTAGATCTTGTTTCCCTTCCCTTAATTATCAGTAGATATTGTTGGATTTGGGTAAAATATAAGCGTTTCTGTCTTTTTAAGGTGTTAAGGATCTGCCTAGTCGCTAGACCCAGATTAGGGAAATTTTCCACCATAGAACTCCTCTTTTAATGTTTTCTTGAGAATGAGCATAGATGACACCTATCTCTTCAAATATAAGCTACCACCACTCTAGATAGTTTGTATTGCTTTGCATTTCACAATCTTTTCCTATTTCATTTATTAATAGAATCTAGTTCTCTCTGTATTATTGTGCTCCGTACAATATTTCTTTGTGTGTTTTTCCATTTATATTATTTATTTTCATTTTTTTCTCTATATAATATAGATCAATTAATAAACTTTCGGAGAAATGACAACTTACTCAATGATCAATAAATGACCAACAAGATGCATCTAGGCAACGATGACCCAAATAAAACTATAATAGATGCCCCCTAATATATGAGATCAAAATAGAAACTAATGAATGAAATACAATATAATAGTGTGGAGGAAATAATAAAGTGAACCTAGGTGGAGTCTATAGAACATGGGATCAGAAAGGTACATACAAACAAGAACCAAACTATTAGATAACTCTCTTCCCTAAAGTGAGCATACTCATGTTCATGTGAAAACAAGCACAACCATTAATCAAGTATACTTCAGAAACATGAAGTATATATATCAAATGAAAAACCATGGCCATGAAATAATTCACGATGGATCCATGTCAAAATGGTATTGTAACCATGAGAAAATACAAAATGGGTCCATGTGTTAGTGTATCAAGAGAACAATTAAAACCATGAGAAGTATAATCTAGTTCTCCAAAAGTACCAATGTCATGAAATATATGGTACAATGTGTGCAACTTATGAAGTAGCATCAAAATGAAAAGCTACTATAGCCCAAGGTATTCAATCCAAATATGTGTAATATACATTCTATGCCATGTGAATAAGTGATCTAAAGTTGAACATGGGAGAAGCCATCTAATCACCAATCATTAATGTGTACCATTGATAGATGCAAGGCAACCCACCAATTATGATAATCGGTACCAAGGTATATAGTACATATAGAAAGTGAAAATATATGTATTGATGTTGAACATTTGTAGAATATATTGATTAGGGGTCATTAATGTATACTCACTATCAATAGCAATGGAACCCACCACTAGTGCTCACAAGCCCCAAGGTACTATATGAACTCTAAATCTCATTCCTAGAGAAAATGAGTTGATGTCAATGGGAAGAGATCCATAAGAAGGAGGGTATTGGAAAATAACTAGAGAGAACACACCACCAAGTATGTTTTATATATTTGATGGGTCAAATAATTGCAACAAGAATAATGAAATCTACAACTATAACTTTAGATTGTCGACTCAAGGATTTACTACTTTGATGATGTACTATGAACTATGTGTGAAAACTACTTAAATACATATATCTACTTATAAAGGATACATGTTAACTCTATGAATGCAAGGGATACTTAATCAACATGAGGGACGAAATGTAAAGAGCGTGAATCAAATGAAAGTTCAAGTTGACAKGCTGCAAAATGACTGAATTGAAGGAGCTACAAAACATAACTGAAAGAACCTGACAATCAAGAGACTAATCCTACTTAATTTGACATTAAGTAGAGCTGAAATAAATTGTTACAAACCAAAGTAAAATCTAACTGAGTTGTTKCACTATAAGGTTAAAAGAAACCAACTACAAAACATAGCTAAATCTACTTCAATCRACCTACTGTTAAGCTGACTCAAAGRATTACAAAACAAAGATATTTCTACTTGAGATGACCTGCTACAAGGTTGAATAAATCAAATTTAACAATATATCCTCATCAATGACATAAAACCATTAATATTACTTGAAATGATATGTTGGAAATTACTATAGGAAATGAAGGCTATTTGCAAGAAATGATGCATAACATAAAATAACTACAAGATGAACTAAAGACAACTAAAAGTAAGAAAATATAATAGCAAACAAAGGTTCCTTGTTCATCCTTGAGTGGACCCTACCCAAGGATTCTATAGGGAACCTATAAATACTACCAAGAGGAAGATATCTAAAATTAAACCTTATGCATTAAAATATCCATCCATTACAATAATTCATCCTCCACAAGTTAAAATTCACTAGCCGTAGTAGAGTTATCAATTATTAAAAAAAATAAGGCCTAAACCAAGGTCAACTCTTAGCTTGTATTTGTGAAAAAAACACTACATCAATCATCTCTTCAATCAATCCTTGATTGAAGGGCTCTTGTCTTCAAGATCCCAATAATCATAAGCCTATGTTTTAGGGATCAAATTCCCTTCTAGATTGACCCTCGATAAACAATTCAAGTTCAAATGGTGTTGGATTTGGTGCCTTAGGTCATTGAAGGATTGACATGCCTTATATATTAATGAGGGGACATGATCCCCCTTTTCTCTCATGTATATTCTGGTGAAGGATCCATTCGAACTTAAAATTACTTGAGTAATGGGTTAGTGCATCCTTAGACATGCATGAAATTATCAAAACCATAACTAGATTAAGAAACTTCACACACTCAATGATCCAAATCATCTCATTAATATCCAATTTCACAAAACTCAATATATTTGTATTAACCATGGTCAAAATAGGTATTGTGGAGTACAAAGGAGTTGTGTTGTTATATTATTTGGAGTGAAAGAACAATCATCTGAATATCTATTCGAGGCGGATATACTAGGAGATTAGTCAACTAACCAGTCAAGTTGAGTCAATAGTTAAGTTGAAGGTCGAAGTTATTGACTGATAAGTTGAAGTTGAAGTGATTAATGGGAAGTCAAAGTGTCAACTAATAGTGTTCGACAACACAAGTATTCCAACAGAGAATGAGCAACATCAATAACCACTCACACAATCAGATCAAATATCAACACACCGATGTTTTGACGTTGTAAAACCCATACGGGGAAACATCGACGACCACAACCAACATGGCCACTTGGAGTGATTTATTAATGAAAAATAAAAATATTATAGAGAGATTTGCAATACATTTTCTCACAATTGTGTTAGAAAAATAAGATCGTGGAGCAATAAAATAAAAAACAAATGTGGAAATAAAACACATAAGATACACAATACAATAGAGACACATATATACAT
>ML794283.1:341167-354452 GCA_009831015.1 Picea engelmannii
ACCCTGCTTATCATTCAAAGACAAAGAACATTGATGTTCAATATCACTTTGTGAGAGACATGATTGAAGAAAAGAAAGTATGAGTGATGAAGGTGGACACTTTGAAGAATATTGCAGATTCATTAACAAAATCTGTGAGCACTGAGAAGTTCTCTTGGTGTAGAGGATCCATGGGCATTGCTGCCTTGGATTGTTGACTATGTAACCCTGCAACCCCCTGTGTGCAAAGAAAACAACAAGTGGGAGAATGTTGGGTATGTGTTATTTTCTTTGCACGAGTCGTAGTTTCTGAGCATCTGCGTCGGGCATGCAGGGGGCTGGAGCCCCCCGCACAGGGGTTCAGGGGCAGTGCCCCCAATTTTTTTTTTTGCACCGGGACGTCATATTTCCGTGATGACATATTACTGGGACCACATATTTCTGGGACGACATATTTCTGAGACCACATTTTATTTAGGTGGTTTTTCAGCACATGGTTTTTTGCCGATGGTTTTCTATTTTTGGTTAAGGAATTAGGGTTTTGGACTAATCTAGGTCATTGGGTTAGGGTTTTGGATGCCATTGGCTCCTATATGTATATTGTATTTTAAACAATGTAACACAATGTATGAATATAATATATGCTGGTTTTCCCAGTTTGGGTTTCTAGGTGAAAAATCTTTGTGTAATGTTTGTATTTTCCATTGTATATTTTTTGTTCTTTTCTGAATATCAGTTTATAGTAGATATTGTATAAGGTTAGAATTTACACATACAATGGAGGTGAATTCACCTCAAAATAATTCAAGGAGTATTGGAAGGAATTTGGGATTAAGAGGGATGTTTCTACTCCCTATAACCATCAACAAAATGGAATAGCTGAAAGGAAGAACCGGACAATAATGGAAGAAGAAAATACCATGAGCCATGATCAAGATATTCCTATGCATATGTGGGTAGAAGCAACAAAGAAGATAGTGTATGTGTAGAATAAAATTCCCCACAAGGTGCCTGAAAAAAAGACACCTGAGGAAATGTTTTTAGGAGAGAAGCTAGAAGTCATCCATTTCAGAATATTTGGATGCCTTGTATTTGTTCACGTCCCTAAGGAAAAGAGGACAAAGTTGGACCCTTCCAGATGGAAGGGAATATTTTTTGTTTATAGTGACACATCGAAGGCTTACAGGATATACATGCCCGATCACCGCAAAGTGGAGATCAGTCGAGATGTAACCTTCAATGAGAATGAAACTTTTATTAAATCCAAATAGATCCATGTAGAAGAGGCACATGAAGAAGCGAATGAATTTTCTAACGTTCCATAGGAAGTTGAACCAGAGGAAGTCATTCCATAGGATCATGACATGGTAGAACCTCAGAAACCCGCCAAGATACCTTCTCGCAAGAGAAGACAAGCTTGGGCACAAGATCTTATCAGAGATGTAGAAAGCATTGGTGCCCCAGAGAAATGTTTCAAGGAAAGTAAGAAGCCAAAGTCATATTCCAACTATGTAGCATGGTTATGTGACATAATAGATGCAAAACCTTTCAGTTATGAAGAGGCTGCAAAAAATCAAGTATGGAAAGATGCCATGGTAGATGAATACCGGTCCCTTATGCAGAATGATGTGTGGGATGTGGTTCCCAGACCAAAGGAAAAATATGTGGTGAGTTTGAAATTGATCTACAAGACTAAACACGCAGATGATGGAAATATTAAAAAATATAAGGCAATATTTGTGTCCTGAGGTTTCTCTCTGATGGAAGGCATTGACTATGACGAATATTTTTCTCCCATAGAAGGATATACCTCGATCAAGACTATAATTTCATTGGATTCTATGATGAAATGGAAGGTGCACCAGATGGATGTAAAGACAACCTTCTTGAATGGTTAAATAAAAGTGGAATTTTATGTGGAAAAACCACTTGGATTCGAGACACATGATAGGGAGACTCATGTGTGTAGGTTAAAGAAGGATTTATATGGATTGAAGTAGGCACCTAGAGCATGGTATGGTATGATTGACAATTTTCTGATGAGCTTGGGTTTTACCAAGAGCAGTGTAGATCCTAACCTTTACTTTAAGGTTGAGGATGGTGAACCGATGATTCTACTGATATATGTAGATGACCTCTTTCTAACATGTGCGGAAAATCTCATCACTGAATGTAAGAGAAAATTGGATACATAATTCGAGATGAAATATTTAGGTATGGTGCATTACTTCTTGGGACTAGAAGTTTGGCAGAGATCAGATGGGATTTTCCTAAATCAAGGAAAGTATGCTATGGAAATGTTCAAGAGGTTCGAGATGTTGGAATGTAAGGCCATGGTTACCCCAATGGTATCAAATCTTAAGTTGTTGTAGGATACAACTTCAGAGATTATGGATTCCACCTTATAAGTCCGTTAAGCAGGTCGTCAACATAACTTTTCCACCCTAACCCAGCCCCTTCTCCTCTCGTTGTTGCGACGTTGGATTTCATGACCAACTAGTGACTTCGGAATTAGAAGGTCTTGTTTGCTTGGTATTGTTACCTAGATTTTGTTTACTAGTGCGTGTTGTTTGTTTACCCAAGTTGACCATAAGATTTTCTTCATAAGTTTGTAACTTGTTCATAATAGATCCTCCACGTCGTTCATGTAGAATGCAAGGTTTATCTCCAGAGCATCTGGAAGGTTCTCAACCCCTGCCTACAAGCTCACCTGAGGGCTCTCCTCAACAGAGTGAATTTCAAGACGTTACCACTCCACAAGTGGAACGAGCTGACTCTCTAGAACATTTCTGAATTACCAATACTCGAGAGGAATTTCGACTTCACCCTGATTGTGAGAGACAGATTATGCGAGTGAATTCTTCCGGAGACTTGTTTGTTGTGTCTTCTGGATCACTGATTGGACCCTTTCCAGAAATAGAGGGCGAAGATCCTTTTTGGTCTACGAGAATTTTTAGACGGGACCTTTTTGGTGTAGGATCAGGCGTTGAAATCACTGTCTCACCTGTGCTCTCTGAAACCTCTAACCCAAACACAATACTGTTTACTACTGCCTATTATTTTCCTGGTACAAATGCCCCGCGATCTGACCACATCTTGACCATCCCTGTAGAAATGGTCCATTACACAGATACTACAAGTATTCACACCGAGATTACCGTGGTTAGTCAAGCCCCCATCAGCACACCGCTCTCGCCCAGTGTCACCCCGACACTTCCACTCGGATACCATGCGTTGAATGCTTCCATTCCCACTCCTATGCAAACCCCATCTGGTACTCCTAGTGGTCCCTCTTCTTCTGGGCATTCTCTTCCCGGTTTCATTCTGACATTTCCTCAACCCCCTTTTGGAGGACCTTTCTCGTCCTCCATTGATAGTATTAATCCTAGTGGCACTATTCCGTCATTCACACCAAATTACCAGATTCCTGTTGGTGGACAATTTCACCAAGGAGGTTCGACTCAACCCCCCCTTGGCGGGAAAATTCGTTTTGGAACACAAATCCCAATTGGAACACTGCCCCCAATTGGAACACAACCCCCTATTGGAGGACAACCCCCACTGACCCCACCTTATGGAAAAAACATACCTCCATCCTTGGCCCAGTATTGGAATCATCTGATACAACATACTCCTCAATCGACTGGGGGGAAAAAGATTCTAGATGCATCCGTTATACCCCCTAGTATAGGCTAACCATATCCAGGTACGTCCAGTCCTATTTGGGGCTCGAATTCTCAAACTCACATCCTTGTTCAAGGATACAATCCCATGAGCTACTTTCCTCTACAACCACCACCGAATCTGCTTGGGTCTTCACATTATATGTATACTTCTTATGGTCCTACTAGTTTGCCGATGGGGCTTCCTCCCCAAAGCCACCAGTACCTGCATGCGAATCGACAGTTACCCTTCTTGGCCACTTTGGATCTCTCAGACTTTTCAAGGATTTTAAATGATCCAATTCGTCACTCTCCCCAATGGCTCGCTATACCAGCCAAGCTACCATCAGACATCCCTAAATTCGACGAAAAAGCAGGAGAGGACCCAAACAATCACGTCATGACTTTTCACCTTTGGTACTCATCCAACTCGTTGATGGATGAATCTATTCGTTTACACATTTTTCAATGGACCCTCACGGGTTCTGTTGCGAAGTGGTATATAGAATTACCACGAGGTTTCTTCGTCGACTTCAACACCCTAGCTATGGCCTTCCTCACCCACTACTAGTTACAGATCTGTTATGAAATGGGGACCAAGATTTTGAGTTCTTTCAAACAAAACAAAGCCACTCATATATCCGATCACATTCATGAGTGGCGATGAAGACGATGTCTCATCAAACTCAAACTTCCAGATTAGTCGCTGGCAGAGTGGTTCACAAAATCATTTGTGAATGACATCGGTCGTGACATCGCCATGGGTGGAGTGGTCATGAAAGAGAAGGCCATAAGTCGTGCTCAATACCTTCACCTCATTTACTCACAAACAGGTACCCTTTACGACTTACTACCTGATGCACCTCATCCTTCCACTTCCACCACTTCAACTACTCCAGCTGCTTCTCATGCAGCCAACGGTGTGATTGTCACTTTCCATGCCCAACCACATTCCACCTCAAGCACCAACCCCAAACCTACTTCTTCTAATGTTCAAAATGCTCCATCTCCTACCCCTCCCATTGGCAAGACTTCTGAGGTAAATGCGGTTCAATATACCCCAGCCGGTAAAAACAAATCCAAAAAGGGAAGGGGTAAGAATAAGGAGGACAAAAATACTTCTCAAGCAGGGCGAACCAAAACTCCACCTGTTGACGATAGGGATAAGCGCAAACCTCAATATCCTTGTCTTATCTGTGGTGATGATCACTACATGAAGGATTGTCCATGACGCGCCAAGGTCACTAAGTTCCTTCAAGGAGCCCCAAAACCACTTGCTCCGGCCGTTTTGTCCCAACCCTTCCTGTCTCAACAACAGGCCCAATTGGTCATTCACGACCAACCCTCCCCTTCGACTACATCCTATATATTGATGTGTACTGGAAATTCAAAGATAGACGACATTGCACTCACCACTCGAGTCAAAGATTATTCTCCCTCTAAAGAGAAGGTTAATGACCCACCTCCTTCATTGGTACAACCCTCTCCCATGACTCCACCTACCAATGGTCCTCTTCATCTCAAACGACCGAGCCTTGACACAGTTCTTCGACCCCCCCCAAAGGGCGTCTTTCAAAAATTGTCTTTCAATCCTCATGCTCGTGCTGCCCAGAACTACAACATTGTTGAGGATCTGGCCCAAGCACCTTCTACGATGTCAGCCCTCGAATTCCTTCAAAGTTGTCCCACACAACGGAAGGCACTGTTGAAAGCTATCGGTGGAATCGACCCGATGGATACAAATTTAATAATTTTTGACTTGGAAGATCACATTCCAAGGTTACCCCCTCAACTCGCATTCCAAATCCAAGTGATTGTCTCTGACAAAAACATTTGTCAAACCATTATTGACGAGGGTGCCTCAACATGTGTCATGTCTCTTACTTGTTGGAAAGCCATTGTCTCTCCCTCTTTGAATGAATCCTAGAACACTCTCAAAGCCTTCAATGGCTCCGGTTTTAAGCCCTATGGTGTCCTTCCTTTGTTGACAATCACGTTAGAAGGCAAAACAGTCCAAGTCGAAGTGGAAGTCTTTGACGCTCCTCTTGATTACAATCTTCTGCTTAGCCGCAACTGGATTGATTCCATGTGCACAGTTGTGTCGACCCTTTTTCATGTGGTATGTTTCCCACATCAAGGGAAGGTAGTCACCATCGACCAATTAGCCTTCTTTAAATCGAATACCCGTACTGGAAACGTACCGTTCATCGCTAAAACCCCACTGGGTTATGAGAACGTCGGTGTAAGCCTTCTAAAAAACTCTTCGTTAATGGGCACTTTCCCCATTCCACCGCCCGATGTTCCATGCTCATCCATTGCTTCCATCAACATGATCTCCACCTCGATTCACGAAACTCCTACGTCTCATGACCCATGGATATTACCTGACCTTGGAGATCATATTCGTTACGACGACGAAATGTCGTTAAGTCCGGTCGAATCCACCTATCAAGCCACTCAATCGACAATCCCTTCTACCCCCTCTCTTGGTGAGTTATCTCTAGATCCTTTCCGTGTCATTTTTCCCACTAACGAGATGATCATGTCTGTCATGGAAGACACCCCTTGGGACGATGGACATCATCATTCCATTCTCTTTCTGGAGCAACATACCATCGAGAAATACCAACAAATATCGACCCCCTCGATCGTTGTCGTCATTTCAACCATTCCCGATTTCACACACGATGTGTTTTCCAAAGGGAACTTAAGCAATATCTCATCCACTATTCCCCTCGACATATCCATCAAACCTGGAATTGTCGAAAATGTGCATATTGGAGCTTCATGTTCCCTTGATGAAATCGTCACCTACACATCCCTTTTCAAAGAGTTTCGTGACGTCTTCACCTGGTGATACGAAGAAATGCCGGGTATCGACCCTGACATTGTGATACATGAGATCAAGACATACCCTGACGCTAAACCCGTCTGGAAACACCTTCGTCCAGTTCACCCACGTAAAGCGGCTACTATCAAGCTCGAAGTCGAGAAACTTCTCAAATCCAGCTTTATTTACCCAGTGGCCCTCACTGACTGGGTTTCCAATCTTCTCCTGATCGACAAGAAACAAGGCACAATCCATGTATGCGTTGATTATAGGGATATCAACAAATCTTGTCCCAAAGACAACTTTCCTACCCTCTTCGTCAATCAGATTGTCGACGATTGTGCCGAAAGTGAAATCTTCTCTCTAATGGATAGTTTCTCCGGGTATAATCAAATCAACATTGTTCCTGAGGATCAACATAAGACTTCTTTTATTTGTCCTTGGGGCACTTTTGCGTATCGAAAACTCCCCTTCAGTCTCAAGAACATTGGCGCAACTTTTCAACGCACTATGTCTTATGCCTTCCATGATATCAATCACATCGTGCAACCATATTTGGACGATTTACCCACTCACTCTATGTGCCGAGTCGATCATCCAATCCACCTCCGAGCCATTTTCGTCCGCTGTCGGTTTTACTGTATACGCTTGAATCCTCACAAGTGTGTTTTCTTCATGGAATCCAATCGACTTCTTGGCTTTATTGTTTCGCGTCAAGGGATCAGGGTAGATCCTTTAAAGGTCAAGGTGATCCTTAATCTCCCTCCTCCTTCTACACTTTGCCAGTTACAAAGTTTGCAGGGGAAAGAAAACTTTCTTCGTTGTTTCATCCCAAATTATACTGAGATAACTTGTGGATTTATATGGCTCCTAAAAAAGGGGTCTGAGTTCGTATGGGATACCATCGCAAACAAAGCTTTCGAAGCTTTGAAATTGTCCCTAACATGTGCTCTGCTTCTCTTTCCCCCCGATTATAGTAGCGATTATTTCCTCTGCCTTGCAGCCTCGGATTACACCATTGGTATGGTTCTCGTCCAAGAGGATGATTTTAACGACGAACATGTTATGTATTACTTGAGTCGAAGTCTAACGCCTACCGAAACCAAGTATTTACATGTCAAAAAATTGGCCTTGGCAGCCGTCCAAGCCGTCCAATGCTTCCGGCACTATATCCTCTCTCGCAAGACTAGAATGATTTCTAACTGCAACCCTATGCAACACATTCTCACACGTCAATTGCTAGGGGGGAAATACTCCAAATGGATCGTGATACTCCAAGAGTTTGACTTGGAATTCATACGCACCAAGTCTAAGAAGTCCTTAGTGTTTGCTGAGTTGATATGCGACTTTCCCTATTTGAAACAAAAAATGTAGCAGCTAATTCATTACCAGATGAATTCCTTTTTCTCATTATCTCTGATGATCTTTGGTATGGAGATATCATCATATATCTCCAAACCTAGACTTTTCGGCCAAATTTGTCTAGTACTGACCAACGTCGAATACGCTACCAAGCCCGTCAATATATTATCCTCGGGGATACTCTTTATCATCGAGGGATTGAATCAGTTTTTCGATGCTGCCTAACATTCGACGAAGATGAGAAAGCCTTGAATGACTGCCATTCTGGAGATTGTGGTGATCATATGTCTGGGTATGCTACTGCCCAGAAGATCTTACGAGAAGGGTATTTTTGGCCTTCTTTATTTAACAACTGCATAATCGTCGTCCAAAAATGCCATGTTTGCCAGACCTATAATCATAAGATACAGTCACATCCCACTCCTCTTCACCCTGTGGTCTCCATTGGTTCCTTTGCAAAATGGGGCATCGATTTCATGACATGTCACCCCCACTCAGACAGGGGGCATTGATACATTATTGTAGCCATAGATTACTTTACGAAATGGGTCAAGGCGATATCGATATTTGACAACACTGGAAAGACCGCAACATTATTCATTTTTAATCACATCATAGCTCATTTTGGTGTTTCTCAGGCTATCGTCACTGATCACGGTAGCCACTTTAGAAACTTCATGATGTCTGAACTCACTGAAAAGTTGGGTCTTCACCATGAAAACTCAATGCGCTATTACCCACAAGCCAACGGCCAAGTCGAAGCAATTAACAAAGTTCTCATAACTATGCTTCGACGAATGATAGGGATTCACAAAACAAGTTGGCACACAATGTTGTTTTCGACATTGTGGGCTTACTGGACATCCGTCAAGTCAGTTACTGGGTTTACACCTTTCCGATTAGTCTATGGTTTGGAATCCATTCTCCCGATTGAGTGCAAGATACCCTCTTTAAAACTAGCTGTTGAACTCCTACCAAACACTTCTGCTAAGGAAGAATGTCTATTGTATCTTATGTGATTAGATGAAACTCGACACGATGCTACCCTAGTCATAGAAGCTCAGAAAAAATGTGTCAGGGCCCAATACAATAAACATGTCAAGCCTCATGTTTTCTCCAAAGGAGATCTTGTTCTCCTCTATGAACAAGATCGAGATATGCTAGGAGCTGGAAAATTCGAAGCCATGTGGTGAGGTCCTTATATTGTTAGAAGAGTTTTGGAAAAAGGGGCTTATGATTTAGTAGATTATGATGGTATCCCTTTGGGTGAACCCAGAAATGGGTTGTACTTGAAGAAGTACTATGCATAAGATCACCTGTGTACGCGTACCTGTATTTTTATTGTATCATACTTCTTTTGTGTTATTATAGCTTGCTTTTTTCGTTATCTGGTCTCTGCCCTTATGTGACGTCGTGTTTGATTTCCAGATGTCAGAGTCTTCGCTACCCTACATTGGCTTTGCTGATGGCACTAGATGTAGTACATAGAACCTTGCTTCTGTTGCATGGTCAATTTACACCCCTACAAACGAACTTGTCTCCTTACGAGGTGTGTGTCTCGGTCATGCGACCAACAATATTGCAGAGTATAGCACCATTATCTAATTTTTGATTCATGCTATCTCTCTCAGAATCTATCATTTGGTTGTGCGACTCGATTCGTAGCTCATAGTACTACAGTTAAGTAATTTCTATACTATTTGAAGTCCTACTTTGTCCTCATTATATTTGATAATTGGTCTAGCTACGTGTCGTGCCATGAGATGACACCACCTCAACATTCTTGGATCTTTTGGAGCCAGTAAACCCCACTCAAACTGCAGCCTCAACAAGGGAACCCTCTCAAGAAAGAAGGACACCAACAAAGACCTGTACCTGAATTGCTTCAGGTTACCTCACCTGCATTTGGTCAACTGCCTCTTCATGCTACGAAGCACTGCGTCTGCCTAGTTAAAAAACCGAGGCTCAGTACACTCTATGGAATACTGAAAGTAGCTCTGGAGAGCCATGTGAGGAGAAACGCTCCCAGCCATACGAGCAATGCTAAAAAAAATAGTGCGAAGGGTCAAATCCCGCACTCCACAAATGGATACTTTCCCTTTGCTCCTCTCTACCTCTCGAACGCAGTGCAAATGACAGTACTCACTCATGGGTAGCCCACCACCTCTGCTACCAGTCAGGCTCATGTGGTATCCACGCTCTGACAATCCTGTCAAGAAGTAAATGTCCTTGATATCCAAGGACAATGTGTGGACCCCTACATGGAATACTTGTTGCTAGGGATCCCACATATGCACAAGGTACTCCAATAACCTGACTTGGACCCTCATACCCGGGATACAAAAGAATTTTAGAAGGCCACAGTCTCGTAAAGTGGCAACGGTGGCTGGATGATTTCCGACAATGGCATCATCTTCTTCGTGCTCTCTTTCATGCCATTCCATAACCATGGTGATGGCCAAATACCTGCATAAGAAGCATAAGAAGAAAGTTAGTAACTCTATTCAACACTTGGTATCTTTTTCATTGAGAAAAACTTTAAAAAATCTTCCACTTTGCGGTTCTCGTAGGTACCCTTTAGGCACAGTGTGAGGTTATCATAGGTGCCTTTGGGGTCACCTGCGATAATGAGGAATTCTCACAGGTCCTGTGTGGCTGGCCTGTGAGAATGGATGAGCGCAACTTTAACCCCCAAAACAAACTCAAAACTATGTTTTTTACCAATGAAAATGAAAAATCAAACCATGAAAAGGTAGAGGACAAGGAGCTTACCTCACTGCCGGAGATGGTTCATCGAATGGATGCTCGTAACTCCCACAATCAAGCGCCGAAATTCAAGGGCAAAAGAGGGGTTTTGGACTCAAATATCGGTAAAGTTAAAATGATTATGGTAAAAATAACTTTTACCCCTTTATATTTACTTTTACCATTTGTTATTGGATTTTTATAATTGTTTATTCATTAAAACCTAATTCTTAATAGCCTTATGAGTGCAACTTTTGTAGAAGTAATGACCTCGATGTCCATACATAGGGATGCATATATTTTTTCCTCTTCATCGCATGTTTTGATTGTTTTTTATGGTTTTTGTACAAAACCTCGAGCTTGGTCTTTGTCCATTCTCATGCTTGAAAATACATGAGAACGCGATCGAGCACACTTTTATCACTTTTTTGGGCTCAACAAGGTTATACGAAAAAGGAACCCCCTTGGAGTCCTCTTTAAGTTCTTTTCAGACTCTCTAAACATGAAAAGATTGCCGAGCGACCTTGCTATTTTCACGCTCGTTAAAGTATTTGAAGAAAGCATCTGTTAGGCAATAATTTATCTCTTTTTCGGTCTCATCAGACTATTTTATGAAAAAGGAACTGAGAGCGTTCTCTTTTAAATGTTTTTCCAGACTCTATAATCATGAAAAACCTTCGAGTTTTCTATCTTTGGACTCGTTAAACAAACATCGACAGACCCGTAATGGGACCAAACCACTCCTTCCTAGGGTTCGTTAAACATACTCCGAAGGACTTATCTGAAGGATGAGCTTATATCAACAAGCATATGTTATCCTCCTCAAGCTTGCGTAAAAATAAAGAGGTACTGCCAGAAATAGTGGGGGAAAATTTGGAAAAGGGATGTGTTCTCGTATTCGTATTAATTGGCAATAAGTGTCGCTCTTGAACATGACACCCCCCTATTCATTATTTGAAGCTAGTTTGGGAAATCCATTTGTCTCTCATTCGATTTGCTACAAGGTGATACCCTGAGTCGTCTCTGAGTCAATGCTGCCAAATCATTGGTTGTGTCATTAATATGTTCAAGTGAAGTTCATCTGAAACGTTTATTGAGTCGGCCATCTGCAGTTGTCCATTCTCTCTGTGTCGGCCTTCCCTGTGTCTAGTCCAACTTACATCATACTCTGTTTCACCTTCGAAATCTGTTATTCATTTCGTGTCATTGATGGGGGATACATCAAGGCCTTCCTGTGACGAGTTTTGTTCCGTCGACTTCAACTCATTATTCGGAAACAAGACTTAGAAATTCTTTGGCACCTTGGAACTTGCATGCCTCAATGGCAAGTTTCCTTGCTTTTGACAGTGGGTTTACATTGTTGACCCCTGATCGAAAGATTCTATCAGATGTTTGACCTCAACTCATTCATTCACATTCAGTGGATTGTACTAGTGTACCTTTGGATTCATTGACATTAATGGCGATTTCTCTCGCACTTGTTAACGGTTTCATCAATGATCGGTAATCAAGTGGTTTCTACCATGTTCGACTTCAACACATGTAATCACATGGTTAGATTCGTACTTCTGGGTGACAGGACTGAAGATCATGGATCTCATCTCTTTGTCCAAGTTGTGATGGAATATGTATAATTTGCGACACATAGATCCGCTTTGTATGTCTCGTGGCTATGTCGTCTCAATTTGAATTTTCTTGCATAGATCCATAGTGTATTCCTGGTGGCCATGCTATATTTTGATGGCATGGATGCAAAGTGTATGATTAGTGGCCATGAACTATGCTTATATTGTCATCCGTTTGTGATCTGAGTATGGGAATGCCTACCTCAGAACTAGTATGATATTTTGCAGATGCTTGGTTGTTCGCAGGTTTCCGATTAGGTGCGCTCCTGGTTTTCGATACACACACACAGTCTACAAAGTATTTCGGTTGTCATTGATTCCGGCCTCATACTTTGGGGGGCATTCTGTTACCCATGATTTTGGTCATCTTGATGGTGTATTGATGATGGTGTACTCAGGCTCCTAACAAGAAATTTCTCCTGAGAAAAGTGACATTCATCTCTT
The DNA here is from genome assembly GCA_009831015.1 of Picea engelmannii. Classification (NCBI taxonomy): domain Eukaryota; kingdom Viridiplantae; phylum Streptophyta; class Pinopsida; order Pinales; family Pinaceae; genus Picea; species Picea engelmannii. Next base: position 353,815 of record ML794283.1, read on the forward strand.
CCTAGAAAACATATTTTTGAAGAGAGTTCGCAGGTTGCTTATATCCTAGGGTGCGAGAATGACCCATTCTCGCAGGCTGCCTTCAGATAGGGTGTGAACTTCTCGCACTATGATATATATCTAGGGTGAAAACGTGTTCTCAAGCTTGGAAAAAGATGAAGTCTCGATGGTTCTAGAAGGGGATCTTCTAGAGAATGGGTTGGCATTCGAATGGTTATCATTTTACTGGTTTCCCTGATTTGGTGGGATCATTCTCATCCAAGTAACCATCTCATACTCTCCTATATATTGATGGGATTCTCATGGAAAATGTTAAGCAAGATTAATTGGAGAATTGGTGAAGGAATTGTGTGAAGAACCTAGCTTGAACAGGAGTTTGGAGACTCTAGCAAGTCTATCAAGAGGAACTGGATCTTCTTCATACAAGGATCGAGCAAGTGTGTGTGTTGGAACCAAGAGCCACCGAAAGGAATCTTGCGACATCAAGGCGATTAGGTTGTGTCTTCTACTTTCGATTAATATGATACAGCGGCATGTCCTTTTCCCATAAAGTCATTCTTACTTTATTGTGTAATTCCTTGATCATACACATAAGTTGACGATTGAATATATTTAGCTATCTTCACTTTGGTTGGTTT
>ML794283.1:354552-372223 GCA_009831015.1 Picea engelmannii
TCTACACTGCTTCTTGTAGTGCCCTTATTTTCCACACATCCAACATACCCTTCCAAACTTTCCAGGAGATTTAGATCTACCCTTAGACTTAGATCTCCCACTTGAGAGATTAAATCTATTTCTTTCTTGGGAACGTCCTCTGGAAAATAATGCGTTTGTGCTATGTCCTTCCATATTCTTTCGTCTCATCTCCTCCAACAACAAGGACAAGACCACTTATTCAAACTTCAAAAAAGTTGTATTACTACCTATGGCCACAACCAGACTATCCCACGAGTCTGGTAAAGAACACAACAAACTGATACATTTATCTTCAACTGAAATTTTAATATCAACAGATACTAACTGACTTACCACAGTATTGAAGGCGTTCAAATGCTCTGCTATTGAGTCTCCATTTCTCATCCTCAGGTTATACAACTTCTTTCTCAGGAATAGTTTATTTACCAGGGACTTAGACTGATACAACTTCCCCAACTTTTCCCATAAATCCTTGGTTGTAGCTTCCTCTAACACATTCAGTAATACTGAATCGAAGAGACACAGTCGAATTGTGCTCTTTGCCTTCCAATCCATCTTTTTCCAGTCATCTGCAGAAGTTCTTGTAGGTGTAGTACCTGGATCTACTGCGATCCACTGATCTCTGTCCACCAAAATATCTTCCATCTTGAGCTTCCATAGCTCAAATCTTTTCCCATCAAACATCTCGATCTCCATCTTTGAATTGCTTGCCATTTCTTTTCACCTGAAAAACAATACCACAGATCTCCCACTGTAAAAGGGCTTATCATAGTCCCGAGCCAAACCCTTGACCACAAAGGCATCCCCCTGAAGCCAATAAAGCTCTGATACCAAATGTAAATTCTAACCTTTTCCAATATCTACTGCAAACTGATATTCAGAAAAGAACAGAAAAGATACAATGGCAAATACAAACATTACACAGAGATTTTTCACCTGGAAACCCAAACCAGGAAAACTATCATATATTATATTCATACATTGTGTTACATTTTTTACAATACAATATACATATAGGAGCCAGTGGCATCCAAAACCCTAACCCAATGACCTGGATTAGTCCAAAACCCTAATTCCTTAACCAGAAATAGAAAACCATCGGAAAAAAACCATGTGCCGAAAAACCACCTAAATAAAATGTGGTCCTGGAAATATGTGGTCCCAGTAATATGTCATCCCGAAAATATGTCGTCCCAGTAATATGTCTTCCCGAAAATATGTCTTCCCGGTGTGAAAAAAAAATTCGGGGGCGCTGCCCCCGAACCCCCCTGCGCAGACGTCAAACACAACGACTTGTGCAAAGAATATAACACATACCCAACAGTATGATCGCAAGGTCTTTATCTTCCGCTCTGTCAAGTTTTCTACAAGATCCTTGAACTCTTTGAATTTTCCAAAAGCTTCATTCTTTTCTTTTAACAAATAAATCCAAGTTTTACGTGAGTAATCATCGATGAAAGATACATAATATACATACCCACTTAGTGAATCTTCTGACATCGTTCCACATACATTTTAATGCACGATGTCCAAAACTCCTTTAGATCTGATATCACTTTTGGGAAAGGCATGCTTCACATTCTTGCCTTGTGCACATCATTTGTACACACCTTCTGGTTCTGCTTGGATTTCTAGAAGACCTGTCAATGTTTTTCTCACAACCGAAAGAAATTTCTAGTGTAGGTGAGAAAATACCTTATGCCATAGTTAACTGGGATTCAAAATATCATGAACCATTATGGAGTCTAAATTTCCTTTTACTTTGTAGATTCCTCCTTCTTCAACTCCAATCACAATTTCATCATCAAGGGTCTTCCCTCTAGGCCACATAAGAAATTTACCATCAATAAATGCTACTTTAAATCCTTTCTTGTCCAATGCTGAAATTGAGAGAAGATTGGTTTTTAAACCTAGAACATAGAGAACTTCTTTCATCTTCCTTAGCTTTTCTGAGTTTAACTTGTAGGTAGCTTCTCCAACACCTTTGATTGGATATTGATAGTCATCACCCAATTTCACTTTGTGAGGTGAATATTTATGAATAATTTTAGATAAGGAGTCTTCATATCCTATCATGTGCTTGGAAGCACCACTGTCTATCAACCAAGTGTCACTTCCATGAGTAACAATACCTGTGAGGGATAAGATAAGAACATAATCCTCATCACTTGATTCATCTTTCTTTGCAACCTTCTTGGGAGGCTCATCATCTTTAATTGTGTGAGATTGATGCCTCTTACTTCCTTTTTTATTCTTAATTTCCATAATGAAGGGGAAATACCTAACAAAGTGTCCCAATTCCTGACAACGGTAACATATTATCTTTGAGTTGTCTCTTTGACCCATCTTAAATTTCTTAGGTAAAGAATGTTCCTTCTTTTTCTTTCCTTTCGTGGTGTGGGTGGCTAGGGATTTCTCTCCATCTACCATATTTTCTTCTCTTGTAGTTTTCCTAGCTTCTTCCTGGTTACAATATTCTCAAAGCCTACTGAAATTGGGAAGCTTATTTCTTGAACAAATTCCTTCGATGAGTGCATCCGATGACCTTGGGAGGCCATTCAAGGTAGTCATCACCATCTCTTCTCCTTCTACTAAGTCACCAATGGCTTCTATCTTCTCCTTGATTTGATTCACTCTTGAGAAGTAGGAGTGAATAGTTTCTAAGTTCTTCATTTTCACATTCTTCAACTGAGATCTCAGAGTCATTATTTGATTTATGTTGCTTCCCTCAAACAAACGAGTTAAGGTGTCCATCATTTTCTTTGGAGAAGATAATGATGATATATGATGGATAAGGTGGTCCTTAATGGAGTCTGCAATAATCCCTTTTTCTCTCACCATTTCCTTCTTATATTTTACCTTAGCTTCATCTCCTTGAGGTTCTTGAACATCTTCTATAATGAACTTATCCAGTTCATGTTCTTCAAGGAGGGTTCAATTGTACTTCCAGGCCCTGAAGTTATTAGCTCCATATAGCTTCTTATCGATCTTTGTTACAGTATTCATCATGCCTTCTGATGGTCTTGGTTTTTCTGAAAACTATCTCTCGACAGAAAATGGCTCCCTTTTAGGCTTCTATATCTGCAACTAGCTTCTATTCAGGCTTGCTCTGATACCATGTTGGAATTTTAAATTTTATAGTTACACAATTACAATTACTTAATCCAATAGCAATTGTAGTAGGATCACTAAAATATAGGCAATCACAGATACAATAGAACACAAAGATTATCTTGGAAAACCCTCATGTTGGAGAAAAACCAACAACCAAAATCCTCAATACAGATTCCTTTAACTAGTACAATGATGCGTTATAGATCTCCAAGAAAGACCAATACCAAAACACCAAAAGAACCAGTCTCCAAGACTTGTGCACTAGACCTTCTTATGCACTCCAAGATGCACAAGACAAGTGTGTGAGTGTGTGTCCAAATGAGAGGAACCTATCCTCTATTTATACACAATAGTGTCTCTTGAAGAGACACGACTCTTGACCTAACTAACCCATAATAAGTAAAATACCAATAATATAAAAAAAATTGTTGAGCGGACTTGTACAATATAAGTATAATAAAATTTTAAAGGTTTGACTAAAACAAATACACAAGAATATATTTCGTAGTTACACCAAAAATATTAACAATATTCATTCTACTTCTTCTTATTCTCATGGACATGCACTCTCTTCTTCTAGTTTCTCCTTCAATGAAACTTCTAGTTCTTCTTCTTATGAGTGTCTTATTGATTCTGGATCATATTATCATATGGCTAAGGATAAAGTCATATTTTCTTCTCAAAATGAATGTAACACCAATAAAATATTTGTTGGTGATGATATATCTCTTAGTGTTGTAGGGTCTGGAACAATTCAGGTAGATAATGGTTATTTCAATGATGTATTGTGTGTTCCAATTCTTTCTTGAAACCTTCTATTGTTGGGAAAATAATGCATTTGAAATATTCTAAATTAATTGTGGTTAGTTTTTATATCTTGAAAGTCTAATTAGAGTTAGAGAAATATGCTTGAAAGATTTGTGGAGAGATTGTTGAGTGAATTAAGGAGTCATTGTTGAGAGATTATAGGATATGGTTGACTCCCAAGACATTTCCTCTCATGTATAAATGTATCCTTTGGTAATGAAAAAGTTTGATTTGTTGTGCGCATTATTGTTGAATTTAATTTCTCCATTAATTTGTTGGTGTATTACTTCATTTGGTCTATTTAGAGCTAAGTATAGAGAGAACAACCATTTTTTTTTATTAAATGTTGTCAGGAGTCATACGGACTGCCATGTATGCATTGTTGTAATTTCATGTTCGTAGAGAAGAGTGTGGTCTATTGGTGTGTCCATAGACACGTGGATGAAAGGCATTCAAGTGCATACCATAATTGTTGTGGAGTGAACTATTGATAAGTGAACTATTATGGAGCAAATTTGCATACCCACATGAATCAGAAGGAGTTGTTTACTTCTGCAAAACTAATTCATGTTGATTGGTGCCATACTGTTATACAAATATGGAATGCATCATTTTCATTGATAAAAATCAGCTGGTGCATTTGTTGTTGGTTTGGTAAGGACGTTGGAGCAGAGTGGGGTGACTAGTGATTGTTGGTGTGTGTAAATTTGGTAGTTGCATGGATTGGAGTGTGTGATATATGTGTGGAACGTAAGTGTGGTAATGTGGTGATGTTTTCAATGGAGTATCATACTTTGTTGTTAGTTATTTTTTTCCATCTTTCTTTTGAAGGTATAAAAAAAAGGGTCAAATTATCTGGTATGCATTTTTTAAAGTGTACTTCTTCTTTACTTATGGTGCATTTAAAAGTGCATAATTGTGTAATATTTTATTCATGGAGGTTAATAAGATGTCACACATGTTAGCGCTGCCATTTTTTATTTTTAAATTAGAGTCATTTTTAGTCAATTTATGGCCCATATATCAAAACATGTGAGGTTAGGTACATAACAAGGAAGGGGTCGAATTCAGCAAGTGGTCAGTTGGCCCTTGGAAACGAGAAGGGATGTCATATTTGAAACATGTGTAAATGGTATGGGTATGTTGTTCCCAGAGAGTTGGGTCCTGTTTAAAGTCAACCTCTATGTGCCCTAGTTCGATTCAAGTAGTTAATGGAAGTCAGATTGTGTTATCAGACTAATCGGTAGGTGTAGACACTAACAGATATCCCTGGATCCACCTAGATCTAGAAAAAAATAGGATAGGACATGACTCTTTCCCTAAGTTATGACCATTGGATTAGCTAGTAAAGAGGAACAAGTGACATACCTTTGTATCGCTTCCTAGGGTCTTTTTTGCTCCTGCTTCGCTCCGGTGCTCTCGTGAGGTCAAGACCAAGACAACACAAACCAACCAAAGTGAGTATAGCTAAATATATTCAATCGTCAACTTATGTGTATGATCAATGAATTACACAATAAAGTAAGAATGACTTTATGGGAAAAGGACATGCCGTTGTATCATATTAATCGAAAGTAGAAGATACAACCTGATTGCCTTGATATCACAAGATTCCTTTTAGTGGCTCTTGGTTCCAACACACACACTTGCTCGATCCTTGTATGAAGAAGATCCAGTTCCTCTTGATAGACTTGCTAGAGTCTCCAAGCTCATGTTCAAGCTAGGTTCTTCACACAATTCTTCACCAATTCTCCAATTAATCTTGCTTAACCTTTTCCATGAGAATCCCATCATTATATAGGAGAGGATGAGATGGTTACTTGGATGAGAATGATCCCACCAAATCAGGGAAACCAATAAAATGATAACCATTCGAATGCCAACCCATTCTCTAGAAGATCCCCTTCTAGAACCATCGAGACTTCATCTTTTTCCAAGCTTGAGAACAAGTTTGCACCCTAGATATATAGCATAGTGCGAGAAGTTCACACCCTAGCTGAAGGCAGCCTGCGAGAATGGGTCATTCTCGCACCCTAGGCTATAAGCAACCTTCGAACTCTCTTCAAAAATATGTTTTCTGGGAAGAGATGAATGCCACTTTTCTCAAGAGAAAGTTCTTGTTAGGATCCTGAGTACACCATCATCAATACACCATCAAGATGACCAAAATCATGGGTAACAGAATGCCCCCCAAAGTATGAGGCCGGAATCAGTGACAGCCGAAATACTTTGTAGACTGCGTTTGTGTATCGGAAACCAGGAGCGCACCTAATCGGAAACCTGCGAACAACCAAGCATCTGTAGAATATCATAGTCGTTCTGAGGTAGGCATTCCCATACTCAGATCACAGACAGATGACATTATAAGCATAGGTCATGGCCACTAATCATACACTGTGGATCCATGCCGTCAAAATATAGCATGGCCACCAGGAATACACTATGGATCTATGCAAGAAAATTCAAATTCAGATGAAATAGCCACGAGACATACAAAGTGGATCTATGTGTCGCAAATTATACATATTCCATCACAACCTAGACAAAGAGATGAGATCCAGGGTCTTCAATCCTGTCGCTCGGAAGTACGAATCTAACCATGTGATTACATGTGTTGAAGTCGAACATGGTAGAAACCACTTGATTACCGGTCATTGATGAAACCATTAACAAGTGCGAGGGAAATCGCCATTAATGTAAGTGAATCCAAAGGTACACTAGTACAATCCACTGAATGTGAATGAATGAGTTGAGGTCGAACATCCAATAGAATCTTTCGATCAAGGGTCAACAATGTAAACCCACTGTCAAAAGCGAGGAAAATTGCCATTGAGGCATGCAAGTTCCAAGGTACCAAAGAATTTCTAAGTCTTGTTTCCGAATAATGAGTTGAAGTTGGCGGAACAAAACTCGTCACAGGAAGGCCTTGATGTATCCCCCATCAATGACACGAAATGAATAACAGATTTTGAAGGTGAAACAGAGTATGATGTAAGTTGGACTGGACACAGGGAAGGCCGACATAGAGAGAATGGGCAACTGCAGATGGCCGACTCATTAAAGGTTTCAGATGAACTTCTATTGAACATATGAATGACAGGACCAATGATTTGGCAGCATTGACTCAGAGACGACTCAGGGTATAACCTTGTAGCAAATCGAATGAGAGACAAATGGATTTCCCAAACCGGCTTCAAATAATGAATAGGGGGGTGTCATGTTCAAGAGTGACACTTACTGCCAATTAATACGAATATGAGAACACATCCCTTTCCCAAATTTTCCCCCACCATTTCTAGCGAGTACCTCTTTATTTTTACGCAAGCTTGAGGAGGATAACATATGCTTGTTGATATAAGCTCATCCTTCGGATAAGTCCTTCGGAGTATGTTTAACGAACCCTAGGAAGGAGTGGTTTGGTCCCATTACGGGTCTGTTGATGTTTGTTTAACGAGTCCAAAGATAGAAAACTCGAAGGTTTTTCAGGATTATAGAGTCTGGAAAAACATTTAAAAGAGAACTCTCTCAGTTCCTTCTTCATAAAATAGTCTGATGAGACCGAAAAAGAGATAAATTATTGCCCAACAGATGCTTTCTTCAAATACTTTAACGAGCGTGAAAATAGCAAGGTCGCTCGACAATCTTTTCATGTTTAGAGAGTCTGGAAAGAGCTTAAAGAGGACTCCAAGGGGGTTCCTTTTTCGTATAACCTTGTTGAGCCCGAAAAAGTGATAAAAGTGTGCTCGATCATGTTCTCATGTATTTTCGAGCATGAGAACGGAGAAAGACCAAGCTTGAGGTTTTGTACAAAAACCATAAAAAACAATCAAAACATGCGATGAAGAGGAAAAAATATCTGCATCCCTATGTATGGACATCGAGGTCGTTACTTCTGCAAAAGTTGCACTCATAAGGGTATTAAGAATTAGGTTTTAATGAATAAACAATTATAAAAATCCAATAACAAATGGTAAAAGTAAATATAAAGGGGTAAAAGTTCTTTTTACCATAATCATTTTAACTTTACCGATATTTGAGTCCAAAACCCCTCTTTTGCCCTTGAATTTCAACGCTTTATTGCGGGAGTTACGAGCATCCATTTGACGAACCATCTCCGGCAGTGAGGTAAGCTCCTTGTCCTCTACCTTTTCATGGTTTGATTTTTCATTTTAATTGGTAAAAAACATAGTTTTGAGTTTGTTTTGGGGGTTAAAGTTGCGCTCATCCATTCTCGCAGGCCAGCCACAAGGGACCTGCGAGAATGCCTCATTCTCGCAGGTGACCCCAAAGGCACCTGTGAGAACCTCGCACTGTGCCTAAAGGGTACCTGTGAGAACCGCAAAGTGGAAGATTTTTTAAAGTTTTTCTCAATGAAAAAGATACCAAGTGTTGAATAGAGTTACTAACTTTCTTCTTATGCTTCTTATGCAGGTATTTGGCCATCACCATGGTTATGGAATGGCGTGAAAGAGAGAACGAAGAATATGATGCCATTGTCGGAAATCATCCAGCCACCATTTCCACTTTACGAGACTATGGCCTTCTAAAATTCTTTTGTATCCCGGGCATGAGGGTCCAAGTCAGGTTATTGGAGTACCTTGTGCATATGTGGGATCCCTACCAGCAAGTATTCCATGTAGGGGTCCACAAATTGTCCTTGGATATCGAGGACATTTACTTCTTGACAGGATTGTCACGGCATGGGTACCACGTGAGCCTGACTGGTAGAAGAGGTGGTGGGCTACCCATGAGTGAGTACTGTCATTTGCACTGCATTCGAGAGACAGAGAGGAGCAAACGGAAAGTAGCCATTTGGGGAGTGCAGGATTTGACCCTTCGCACTATTTTGTTTACCATTTCTCGTATGGTTGGGAGAATTGCTCCTCCCATGGCTCTCCAGAGCTACTTTCAGTATGCCATAGAGTGTACTGAGCCTCGATTTTTTAACTGGGCAGACGCAGTGCTTTGTACCATGAAGAGGCAGTTGACCAAATGCAGGCGAGGTAACCTGAAGCAATTCAGGTACGGGTCTTTGTTGGTGTCCTTCATTCTTTAGAGGGTTCCCTTGTTGAGGCTACAGGTTGAGTGGGGTTTACCGGCTCCAATAGATCCAAGAATGTTGAGGTGGTGTCAGCTCATGGCACGACATGTAGCTGGACCAATTATCAAATATAATGATGCCTTCTCCGACTGGTTGCAACCACAGATGTTGATGATAAATGATTATGCCTATGCTAGGTTGGAATTTTGAGGAGATCTGGATTTGGTTCTGCCTGAGGGCGCTCAGTGGGGGGATATTGGTAAGAAGTACACATTTTTTTCTTTTTAAATGTTTTTTGTGAATTTTATCATATGAAAATGTTTTTTATGTTCGTCCAAGGTCTAAATACAAAATTCTTTTTTGATGACACAGACGTGGGGCCTTACCGACCTCCTGGTACTTCTCCTATTCAGCGATGAGGAGAGGTGGCTCCAGTGCCACGATGGGACGCTGAAGATTATGAAGTGGTAGAACAAAACCTAGAAGGTTTGACAGCAGACATTCCGGACATGCCCCTTGGAGAGGTTCCACGACATTATCAACGTCATACAGTAGGAGTGTCAAAGTCCATTGGCCGACTGCTTCGTAGGGTTTCCTAGGCAGTCGTGTGTGACCATGAACGTCATCCATGACGTCACTTTGTAGAAGCTATAAGCTTCAGATTTTGAAATTTTGGTCCTCGGACAGAACTTTTTTGTAAAAACTCTTTTGATCATTATATATACATACGGCTTCTACCGGTTTATCTTGTGTTGTGTGAAAATTTATGTGATTCATTTATAAATGACCCAAATGTCTGTCTAATACATAGTTAGCTAATGCATCAGTTAATGTATTTAGATGTCTAGGAATATGTTGATATTCAATATAATCAAAATAACATTCCAAGAGGCGAATTTGCAAATACACCTGTAACAAAGTAGGACTTCAAATAGTATAGACATTACTTAACTGTAGTACTACGAGCTGTGAATCGAGTCGCACAACCAAATGACAGATTCTGAGCGAGCTAGCGTCAATCAAAAATTCGATAACGGCGCTATACTCTGCAATATTGTTGGTCGCACGACTGAGACACACACCTCATAAGGAGACAAGTTCGTTTGTAGGGGCGTAAATTCCCCATGCAGCAGAAGCAAGGTTCTAAGTACTACAGCTAGCGCCATCAGCAAAGCCAATGTAGGGTAGCGAAGACTCTGACATCTAGAAATCAAACACGACGTCACATAAGGGAAGAGACCAGATAACGACAAAAGCAAGCTACAGTAACACACAAGAAGAATGATACAATAAAAATACAAGTACTCGTACACAGGTGATCTTATGCATAGTACTTCTTCAAGTACAACCCATTTCTGGGTTCACTCAAAGGGATACCATCATAATCTACTAACTCATAAGCCCCTTTTTCCAAAACTTGTCTAACAATATAAGGACATTGCCACATGGCTTCGAATTTTCCATCTCCTAGCATATCTCGATCTTGTTCATAGAGGAGAACGAGATCTCCTTTCGAGAAAATGCAAGGCTTGACATGTTTGTCGTATTGGGCCCTAACACATTTTTTCTGAGCTTCTATGACTAGGGTAGCATCGCGTCGAGTTTCATCTAATCACATAAGATACAATAGAAATTCTTCCTCAGCAGAAGTGTTTGGTAGGAGTTCAACAGCTAGTTTTAAAGAGGGTATCTCGCACTCAATCGGGAGAATGGATTCCAAACCATAGACTAACCAGAAAGGTGTAAACCCAGTAGCTGACTTGACGGATGTCTAGTAAGCCCACAATGTTGAAAACAACATTGTGTACCAACTTGTTTTGTGAATCCCTATCATTCGTCGAAGCATAGTTATGGGAACTTTGTTAATTGCTTCGACTTGGCTGTTGGCTTGTGGGTAGTAGGGCATTGATTTTTCATGGCAAAGACCCAAATTTTCAGTGAGTTCGGACATCATGAAGTTTCTAAAGTGGCTACCGTGATCAGTGACGATAGCCTGGGAAACACCAAAACAAGCTATGATGTGATTAAAAATGAATAATGTTGTTGTCTTTCCAGTGTTGTCAAATGTCGACATCCCCTTGGCCCATTTCGTAAAGTAATCTACGGCTACAATAATGTATCCATGCCCCCTGGCTGAGTGGGGGTGACATGTCATGAAATCGATGCCCCATTTCGCAAAGGGACCAATGGAGACCACAGGGTGAAGAGGAGCGGGATGTGACTATATCTTATGATTATAGGTCTGGCAAGCATGGCATTTTTGGACAACGATTATGCAAACATTCAATAAAGAAGGCCAAAAATACCCTGCTCGTAAGATCTTTTGGGTAGTAGCATACCCAGATATATGACCACCACAGGCTCCAGAATGGCAGTCATTCAAGGCTTTCTCAGCTTCGTCGAACGTTAGACAGCATCGAAAAACTAAGTCAATCCCCCAATGATAAAGAGTATCCCCGAGGACAATATATTGACGGGCTTGGTAGCGTATTCGACGTCGGTCAGTACTAGACAAAGTTGGGCGAAAAGTCTAGGTTTGGAGATATATGATGATATCGCCATACCAAATATCATTAGAGCTAATGAGGAAAAGGGATTCATCTGGTAATGAATCAACTGCTACATTTTCCATTTCAGATAGGGAAAGTCGCATATCAACTCAGCAAACACTAAGGACTTCTTAGACCTGGCGCGTTCGAATTCAAAGTCAAACTCTTAGAGTATCACTATCCATTTGGAGTATTTTCCCCCTAGCAATTGACGTGTGAGAATGTGTTGCATAGGGTTGCAGTTAGAAATCACTGTAGTCTTGCAAGAGAGGATATAGTGTCGGAAGCGTTGGATGGCTTGGACGACTGCCAAGGCCAATTTTTCGACATGTAAATACTTGGTTTCGGTAGGCGTTAGACTTCGACTCAAGTAATACATAACATGTTCATCGTTAAAATCATCCTCTTGGACAAGAACCATACCAATGGTGTAATCCGAGGAAACAAGGTAGAGGAAATAATCGCGACTGTAATCAGGGGGAAAGAGAAGCGGAGCACGTGTTAGGGACAATTTCAAAGCTTCGAAAGATTTGTTTGCAATGGTATCCCATACGAACTCAAACCCCTTTTTTAGGAGCCACATAAATCCACGAGTTATCTCAGCGTAATTTGGGATGAAACGACGAAGAAAGTTTGCTTTGCTCTTCAAACTTTGTAATTGGCGAAGTGTAGAAGGAGGAGGGAGATTAAGGATCACCTTGACCTTTAAAGGATCTACCATGATCCCTTGACACGAAACAATAAAGCCAAGAAGTCGGCCGGATTCCACGCAGAAAACACACTTGTGAGGATTCAAGCATATACCGTAAAACCGATAGTGGACGAAAATGGCTCGGAGGTGGATTGGATGATCGACTCGGCGCATAGAGTGAGTGGGTAAATAGTCCAAATATGGTTGCACGATGTGCTTGATATCATGGAAGGCATAAGACATAGCGCGTTGAAAAGTTGCACCAGCGTTCTTGAGACTGAAGGGGAGTTTTTGATAGGAAAAAGTTCCCCAAGGACAAATAAAAGCAGTCTTATGTTGATCCTCGGGAACAATGTTGATTTCATTATACCCGGAGAAACTATCCATCAAAGAGAAGATTTCACTTCCGGTGCAATCGTCGACAATCTAATCGACGAAGGGGGTAGGAAAGTTTTCTTTGGGACAAGATTTGTTGATATCCCTATAATCAACGCATACACGGATTGTGCCTTGTTTCTTGTCGATCGGGACAAGATTGGAAACCCAGTCAGTGAGGGCCACCGGGTAAATAAATCTGACTTTGAGAAGTTTCTCGACTTCGAGCTTGATAGTAGCTGCTTTACGTGGGTGAACTGGATGAAGGTGTTGCTGGACGGTTTTAGCGTCGAGGTATGTCTTGATCTCATGTATCACAATGTCAAGGTCGATACCCGACATTTCTTCGTAGCTCCAGGCGAAGACGTCACAAAACTCTTTGAAATGGGATGTGTAGGTGACAGTTTTGTCAAGGGAACAGGAAGCTCCAATATGCACATTTTCGACAATTCCAGGTGTGATGGATATGTCAAGGGGAATAGTGGATGAGATATTGCTTAAGTTCCCTTTGGAAAACACATCGTGTGTGGACTCGGGAATGGTTGAAATGACGACAACGGTCAAGGGGGTTGAGATTTGTTGGTAGTTCTCGATGGTATGTTGCTCCAGAAAGAGAATGGAACGATGATGTCCATCGTCCCAAGGGGTGTCTTCCATTACAGACATGATCATGTCGTTAGTGGGAAAAATGACACGGAAAGGATCTAGAGATAACTCACCAAGAGAGGGGGTAGAAGGGATTGTCGATTGAATGTCTTGATAGGCAGATTCGACTGGACTTAACGACATTTCGTCGTCGTAATGAAGATGATCTCCAAGGTCAGTTACTATCCATGGGTCGTGAGACGTAGGAGTTCCGTGAATCGAGGTGGAGATCATGTTGATGGAAGCAATGGATGAGCGTGGAACATCGGGCCGTGGAATGGGGAAAGTGCCCATTAACGAAGAGACTTTGAGAAGGCTTACACCGACGTTCTCATAACTCGGTGGGGTTTTAGCGATGAACGGGTTGTTTCCAGTACGGCTATCCGACTTAAAGAAGGCTAATTGGTCGATGGTGACTACCTTCCCTTGATGTGGGAAACGTGCCACATGAAAAATGGTCGACACAACTGCGCGCATGGAATCGATCTAGCTGCGGCTAAGCAAAAGATTGTAATCAAGAGGAGCGTTAAAGACTTCCACTTCGACTTGGACCATTTTTCCTTCTAACATGATTGGCAACGAAGGAAGGACACCGTAGGGCTTAAAACTGGAGCCATTGAAGGCTTTGGGAGTGTTATGGGATTCATTCAAAGAAGGAGAGCCAATGGCTTTCCAGCAAGTAAGAGACATGACACACGTCGAGGCACCCTCGTCAATAATGGTTTGACAAATTTTTTTGTTAGAGACAATCACTTGGATTTGGAACACGAGTTGAGGGGGTAACCTTGGAATGTGATCTTCCAAGTCAAAAATTATTAAATTTGTATCCGTCGGGTCGATTCCACTGATAGCTTTCAACAGTGCCTTCTGTTGTGTGGGATAATTTTGAAGGACTTTGAGGGCTGACATCGCAGAAGGTTCTTGGGCCAGATCCTCAACAATGTTGTAGTTCTGGACAGCACGAGCATGAGGATTGAAAGTTGATTTTTGAACGACGCCCTTTGGGGGGGGTCGAAGAACTATGTCAAGGCTCAGTCGTTCGAGATGAAGAGGACCATTGGTAGGTGGAGTCTTGGGAGAGGGTCGTACCAATGAAGGAGGTGGGTCATTAACCTTCTCTTTAGAGGGAGAATAATCTTTGGCTCAAGTGGTGAGTGTAATGTCGTTTGTCTTTGAATTTCCAGTACACATCAATACATAGGATGTAGTCAAAGGGGAGGGTTGGTCGTGAATGACCAATTGGGCCTATTGTTGAGATGGGAAGGGTTGGGACAAAATGGCCAGAGCAAGTGGTTTTGGGGCTCCTTGAAGGAACTTAGTGACCTCGGCGCGTCATGGACAATCCTTCGTGTAGTGTTCATCACCACAGATAAGACAAGGATATCGAGGTTTGCGCTTATCTCTATTGTCAACAGGTGGAGTTTTGGTTCGCTCTGCTTGAGAAGTATTTTTGTCCTCCTTATTCTTACCCCTTCCCTTTTTGGATTTTTTTTTACCGGGTGGGGTAGATTGAACCACATTTACCTCAGAAGTCTTGCCAATGGGAGGGGCAGGAGACGGATCATTTTGAACATTAGAAGAAGCAGGTTTGGGGTTGGTGCTTGAGGTGGAATGTGGTTGGGCATGGAAAGTGCCAATCACACTGTCGGTTGCATGAGAAGAAGTTGGAGTAGTTGAAGTGGCGGAAGTGGAAGGACGAGGTGCATCAGGTAGTAAGTCGTAAAGGGTACCCGTTTGTGAGTAAACGAGGTCAAGGTATTAAGCATGACTTATTTATTTCTCTTCCGTGACCACTCCACCCATGGAGATGTCACGACCGATGTCATTCACAAATGATTTTGTGAACCACTCTGCCAGCAACTGATCGGGAATTTTGGGTTTGATGAGACATCGTCTTCATCGCCACTCATGAATGTGATCGGATATATGAGTGGCTTTGTTTTGTTTGAAAGAACTCAAAATATTGGTCCTCATTTCATAATGGACTGGTAACTAGTAGTGGGTGAGGAAGGCCATAGCTAGGGTGTTGAAGTCGGTGAAGAAACCTCGTGGTAATTCTATATACCACTTCGCAGCAGAACCCGTGAGGGTCCATTGAAAAAGGCGTAAACGAATAGAGTCATCCATCAACGAGTTGGATGAGCACCAGAGGTGAAAAGTCATGACGTGATTGTTCGGGTCCTCTCCCACTTTTCCGTCAAATTTATGGATGTCTGATGGTAGCTTGGATGGTATAGAGGGCCATTGGGGAGAGTGACGAATTGGATCATTTAAAATCCTTGACAATTCCGAGAGATCCAAAGTGGCCAAGAAGGGTAACTGTCGATTCACATGCGGGTACTGGTGACTTTGGGGAGGAAGACCCATCGACAAACCAGTAGGACCATAAGCAGTCTGCATATAATGTGAATACCTAGGAAGATTCGGTGGTGGTTGTAGAGGAAAGTAGCTCATGGGATTGTATCCTTGAACAGGGACGTGAGTTTGAGTATTCGAGCCCCAAAGAGGATTGGATGTACCTGGATATGGTTGGCCTATAGTAGGGGGTATAACGGATGCATCTGGAAGCTGTTTCCCCCCAGTCGATTGAGGAGTATGTTGTATCAGATGATTCCAATACTGGGCCAAGGATGGAGGTATGTTTTGTCCATAAGGTGGGGTCGGTGGGGGTTGTCCTCCAATCGAGGGTTGTGTTCGAATTGGGGGCAGTGTTCCAATTGGGGGTTGTGTTCCAATTGGGATTTGTGTTCCAATAGGAATTTTCCCACCAAGGGGGGGTTGAGTCAAACCTCCTTGGTGAAATTGTCCACCAACAAGAATCTAGTAATTTGGTGTGAATGACGGAATAGTGCCACTAGGATTAATATTATCAATGGAGGATGAGAAAGGTCCTCCAAAAGGGGGTTGAGGAAGTGTCAGAATGAAACCGGGAAGTGAATGCCCAGAAGAAGAGGGACCACCAGGAGTACCGGATGGGGTTTGCATAGGAGTGGGAATGGAAGCATTCAACACATGGTATCTGAGTGGAAGTGTCGGGGTGACACTGGGCGAGAGTGGTGTGTCGATGGGGGCTTAACTAACCACGGTAATCTCGGTGTGAATACTCGTAGTATCTGTGTAATGGACCATTTCTACAGGGATGGTCAAGATGTGGTCAGATCACGGGGCATTTGTACCAGGAAAATAATAGGCAGTAGTAAACAGTATTGTGTCTGGGTTAGAGGTTTCAGAGAGCACAGGTGAGACGGTGATTTCAACGCCTGATCCTACACCAAAAAGGTCCCTTCTAAAACTGCTCGTAGACAAAAAAGGATCTTGGCCCTCTATTCTTGGAAAGGTTCCAATCAGTGATCCATAATACACAACAACCAAGTCTCTGGAAGATATCACTCGCATAATCTGTCTCTCAGAATCAGGGTGAAGTCGAAATTCCTCTCGATTATTGGTAATTCGGAAATGTTCTATTGAGTCAGTTCATTCCACTTGTGGAGTGGTAACCTCTTGGACTTCACTCTGTTGAGGAGAGCCCTCAGGTGAGCTTGTAGGCAGGGGTTGAGAACCTTCCAGATGCTCTGGAGATAAACCTTGCATTCTACATGAATGACATGGAGGATCTATTATGAACGAGTTACAAACTTACGAAGAAAATATTATGGTCAACTTGGGTAAACAAACAACACGCACTAGTAAACAAAATCTAGGAAACAATACCAAGCAAACAAAACCTTCTAATTCCGAAGTCACTAGTTGGTGATGAAATCCATCATCGCAACAACGAGAGGAGAAGGGGCTGGGCTAGGGTGAAAAAGTTACGCTGATGACCTACTTAACGGACTTACAACCTGGTGCAAGATCCCACACATAATCGTGGGTATATCCTCCAAGGAGCCCGAGTGAGTTTGGCCAACATCGAATGCAGGTACCGTGAAGACTTGCCCCTTCACAGTCACCTTGTGTAAGACCCTAGAAAGATAGGCCGCTAAGGTTACCACCGACAACAATAAAGCTTGAGGGGACAATCGACAGTCCGATCCACATGCAAGGGTAGGGTATCTAGCCTGAAATCAACTCAAGAGGCTTCCACTCATCATTGTGGGTATACCTCCAAGTGACCCCCATAATACGTGCAATCTCTACACCGATATCAACAAAGCAGGGTGAGTAACTCTGTCAATATCAATGTGACCTCAGGTTTGACCCTTGTGTGAGAAGGGATTCCCAGGAAAAAATGTTGTAAATGGAATTTGACACTCCTTAACACAAGATGCTATTGTGTGTTTTGTTATTTGGAGAGTGTATCTCTCTACCTATTCCAAAGCGCTAGCCTAGCTAAACGTTGGTGTAATAGAGGCCTAGAAAAGATTTACTAGTTAAATTTTACAATTGCGCAATGTTATTAACGGTTGTTGTTACTCAAAGGAAATGGAG
>ML794284.1:0-17182 GCA_009831015.1 Picea engelmannii
TTGATTCTTTCCTTGAAAGTCGAGTGTTCAATCTAGAATTTCTCAAATTTGAAAGGTATGTTCTTTGGTGTGGTCTGGAAGCCTGATTCCAGTTGCACTGGCCAGTGATCAGATCCCCCCCATGGAAGGATGTTGCAGTCTAAGGTTAGCCCCTGCATAATGATTAACTCTGACACTAGGAATATGTCAAGTCTTGTTGCTACCTGATGCTGGCCCATTCTCTTATTGTTCCAAGTGAACTGGCCATTATTAACTTTTAGATCTACCATCTCCGTTGTGTCTATGAATTTTGAGAACTCCTCCACATCTCTATCCAATCTTCTTGTACCTCCTTTTTTCTCTGCAAGTGAAATCCTCGGCTAGGATCCATTGGAGGTTTTTGGCTCAGTTTTTAAGATCTTCTAGGTCTCTTAGGATTCCTCTCCTATCCTCTTACACCCAGGGTCCATGCACATTAGTGCATAAAATCACCTATGTATTCCCAATGAGTTGCATGCGGACCGTAAGGGTATGCCTTGCCGCTTCGGCTGCTATTGGGCTTAGTACTTGTGGGTTCCACGGGGTGAGGATACCTCCTGCCATTTGGTGGCCTCCAATAGCCACCATCTTGTACTTGTGCCATTGATGTTGACTGATTGTTTTCATTCTGTTTGTATTACACTTGGTCTCTTGAATAAAATAGAGATACGGTTGTTCCTGTTTTAGTCTATTGCCAAGGATTCATTGCTTTCTTTGGCTGTTTAGGCCTCTTATATTCCAAGTTATAACCTTCATTTGAACATGCGGGGGGGAGTTGGGGAAAAGTTTCTTGATCTTACCCAAGTTTATCAGTAGCGCTCCAAGCTCCTGTAGGGCTACACTATTTGAGTTCTTGCCTTTTTTCCTCCGCATCTGCTTGGGTGAGATTTGTGGTTGTCCCTCGCCGGTTTTGACTCCTAGGTGTCCAATCTCCCCATGTGTATGCTTTAGGCCTCTAGCTTTGGCTTCCTCCCTTGGGAGGAACATGTATTGGATGCGGTCAAGTTTCTATGTTGGTACACTGTCTACTCCCTGTCTTTTCCATTGCTCCAGTATGTTCGTGAGATCTATCCCTTCCCTTTCCACAAGGTCTTTGAGTTCCATATATTCCGTGTCTACTTCACTTGGTGTCATTTCTTCCTCTCCCTCTACTTCTTGCATGGGGGTGTTGTCGTCTGTGATTTCTCCTTCCATCGGGGTTGCGCAGCTTCCCTGTTCCTTCTGGTTATTTGGTCGGTCGGTGGGATCGTTTGGTGTTTGTTCTCTGACTTCCTGAGCTTTTTCTGTATCCTTATCGTCTTCTTCCCCTTTATTGGTTTTATCTCGTCCTTCTAGTTTATTCTGGACCTCTCAGTTATTTCCTTCTTGGGCTTTGCTCTGCTTTTTGTTGGCTCTTCTTTTGGGGTTTGGTTTAACAAACCCATCCTCATCCTGTTGTGGTTTGGGGTTTACTGTTTCCTGTTTTTTATTAAGAGGGAATTCCCTGATTAGGTGACCATGTTCAAGGCACCCTCTACATCAGAAGGGGATCTGTTCATAATCTATGTTTTGGATGCATTCCTCATCTCGGAATTCGAGGCTTATGGATTCTAAGAGTGCTCCCGACACATCCATCTCTATACATATTCTTGCATAATATGTGTATATCCCTTTTAGGGTGGCTTCTGTGGTCTTTATATATTTCCCCAGTTTATTTCCTATTGCTTCAAAAGTAGAGGGTAACCAGTTGTCTAAAGGTAGGGAATAGAATCTGAGCTATATCGACACCTTTTTGAAGGTCTCTTTTTCTAGGGAGAAATTTTCCTTCCATGGCTGCATGTAAAGTCCTTTTGATGCATGGGAGTATGGCCCTCCTTCAAAGACTCTATCTATGTCCTCCAGGTTTGTGAAGACTACTGTGAAGAAACCTTTTGAGCCTAGATGGAGCTCCACTTCCCCATTTGACTTCCAGTGATATTTGATCCAGTTGCATAGCGTTCTTTCGGTGGGCCAGAAGCCCATAAACTTATAGATTAATGCATGTGCCTTCATCTGATCCCTGTAAAGTTGTGTCTGCGGATCCTACAGTATCACCTTGGGTATCATTGTCATTTTGGGTTTGCACGGGTTGTGCCCTTCTACCTGGTTGGTCTTCGTTGTGTCTTGCGTCTCATGGTGGGTTTCTTTGGTTTCCTCTTCCATGCATTCACTTTTTCTCTGGTTCCTTTCCTGACGGTCTTCACTGTGTATTGCATCTCATTCTGGTTTTCTCTGGCTTCCTCTTCCATGCATTCACTTTTTCCCTAGTTCCTTTCCTGACCTTTTTCTGGGTCAGATCCCGAGGTGCCTGTAATTGGTGCCTTGAAAAATACGCCCCTTGGCCCTTTCCCTCTGTCTACCACTACCTGTTTGTATGAGGGGGTATCCTTACCCCCCCCTTTGGTGCTCATGTTGTCTTCTGTTATGGCCGCGACTGTCCAAACCCTAGCTTGCGGTTGCTCTGAAAAATTCGGTGCCGATCTCCTTTGAAAAACCCTCGTCTATGTTATTTGTTGCATATATGTTATTCTTACTAATATTGGTAGTGCATATTTTGTTTTTGTATCTACCTTTTATGCCACCAAAGAAGCTCTAGGGATTTATTTTTTAAATCCCTCTTTTGAGTCCTTTTGTGATGCTCAGATTCGAGAGCAAGATAAGCTTTTGCAACTTGGATTGATTAGCACTGCAGGTACCTCCAACAAATCCTTAGTAGTCCAGCAAAAAGATAAATCTGAGAATCCCAAGAAGCAACATCCTCGCCACAACAACAAGAAAAACTAGGGTCCCAAACCCTCTCAACCAACTTTTTCTCCTAATGGTGACAAATGAGCAAAATATAAAAGTAAGAAGATTGACAGGCATCAAAAATTTTGTGGGAAATATGGTCATGATGAGTCCAAATGTTTTAAGAACATGGTAGCTTTAGAAGCAACGATGAAGAAACAAAACATCAATATTTATTCTACTTCTTCCTCTTCTTCTCATGGACATGCACTTTATGCTTCAAGTTTCTCCTTCAATGTAACTTCTACTTCTTCTGATGAGTGGCTTATTGATTATGGAGCATATTATCATATGTCTAAGGATAAAGACATATTTTCTGCTCTTAATGAATGTAACACTAAGAAAATATTTGTTAGTGATGATAGATCTCTTAGTGTTGTATGGTCTGGAATAGTTAAGGTATATAATGGTCATTTCAATGATGTATTATGTGTTCCAAGTCTTTCCTGCAACATTCTATCAATATTTCAAACCACTCATTTCGGTGAAGGTAAAACCGTAGATTTTTCACCTCACCAAGTTGTAATCAAGGATCTCAAAGATCCCAAGCATGTTCTCACAACTAGAATTTTTGATGATATTACCGAGTTGCACAAGTTTGACAACTTTGGGTCGTCATTTTTTCCATCATTTTTTGTTGCTCATAGCGATGAGTTGAGAAAATTTGGCATGAATGGTTTGGTAATCTTAACTACCACTCATTGCAACAACTATGTAATTAAAAGATGGTGACTTATCTTCCTTTGGTTTATTACAGAGATGGTGTTTGTGTCGGTTGTGTTCTCAACAAACATCATCGCGATAGTTTTGACAAACGTACCTCTTGGCACGCCTCGATCCCTTTGCAACTTGTTCACAAAGACTTGTGTGGTCCACTTTCTTCTCCTTTTTCTGGGTGCAATTATTTCTTAACTTTAATGGATGAATTTTCCAGACGCACTTGGGTTTACTTCTTACAACTTAAGAACAATTATTTTGACAATTTTTTGGCCTACAAAGCCCTTGTAGAAAAGAAATCTAGACATCAACTTCAAAGGTTAAGAACATATAATGGAGGAGAATATGTGAACAATCAATTTACAAGTTGTTGATGATCTTTCTAGATTAAATTGTGTCTTATGTTTTGAAAAGTCCAACATTTTGAGTGGACACTCCACCCATCATCAGGGACAAATGAGGCTGAAAAGTGTCTAATGTTTCGAGTAGACACTCCACCCATCATCAGGGACAAATGAAGATGAAAAGTGTGACTTTTCAACTTCATTTGTCCCTCATGATGGGTGGAGTGTCCACTCGAAACGTTGAACGTTTCAAAACGTAAGACATGGTTTAATCCATAAAGCTCATTAACAATAGGACTAACTGTGAAAATATTCACTCTAAAAAAAAAATTACAAGTTAATGCACTGCACATGGCATCCAAATGCAACACATTGTTCCATATAAACAAAAAAATGGTGTTGCTGATAGAAAGAAACACACATTAAAAGAAATGGCTAATTGTATGATCCAATCTAGGGGATTAAGTCTAATTGTGCACATTTAGGTACTTTCATTTACATTTTTAATTAGCATGGACCATTGCATAAGTTTGAATGTCATGTTGTGTGTGTTATTTCCACATCTAGTTTTGGTATTAGAAATTTTATTGGGTTGTTTTAGCAGTGGCGTGAACCAACTTGGGGTTGGGTGCATTACATAGTGGTGTCAGAGCCACAAGTTCAACACCAAGCCTACATGATCTAAACTTAACACATAGAATCTAAAATTACATAAATAAAGCTCAGAGGATGTCTGTAAATTTATTTGTCAATATGACTCTAGTGGAATTGAAAAAAAAATCATGGTGAATTTGAGGAATTAAGGGAATTGAGCTCACGGGTTAAAATCCCCAAATTTAACCTTTGAATGAGTGTTTTTCGACCTGTGATTGGTCAAATTTGGGATTTGTAGGATATCCATGGCTGAAATTGGGCGAAATTGGGCAAAAGCCTCGGTTTCTACAGTGAAATTCATGGGAAATTCAATATGGAAGTGTCAAATTTTGGGTGCAGAGGTTGAATTGAATTTCACATGGCCATAAGAAGCTAAGTACATATTTTCATGGCGGCCCTGGCAGAAAATTTCAAAAATAGGCGTTTTGTAAAATTTGGGAAATTTTGAGAATTTGAAAATATTGAGAATTTTTCCTTACCATGACGTCATCATGACATGGAGGCCACGTGGCAGATGATGTGGTAGCGATGACATGGACTACCACGGTTCTAGGTCCATGGTGGTGGTAGGTGGCATGGTGGAATGACTGGTTTTGAGGTGGCAGACTACCGTGGTGGGGTGACAGACCACGATACTTACCTAAACCATAAGTGGTTTCAAAACGTGAGCGAAGCGGTTTCCCAAAGGTCTTTTATGATGAAAAGACAATGGGAGGATACCATCTATAATAAGGTGGTAATCAATATCACATCGTGAGGTGTTGTTAACCTTCGATCAATTTCACGATGTGAAATGGCCCCTTTGTAGTTGACGTCCCTTGATCTCCAATGTTAGATTTGGGGTGCGAGCAAGTTTCGTGCCAGAGCTAAAGGCATGAGATGGGACCCGCCCATCACTGCAACCAATGGGAAATGTTGGAGGTAAAGTATGGATGGGACCCAGTGGTGGCATGGGCCACTATGGTGGTGCCATGTGGCAACTGGTACAGGTGGGGTCCCATGCTATTATAATTTATTTTATTCATATGTTAAAGTGCGAAGGTAAGGTAGATGAGAGAGGTAAAGAAGGAGAGAAGGAGGAGGATGATGAAGGATAATGTGGTAGTGTCAGGGTGGCCAAGGGGTTGATGTGGCATGACCTCAGGGTGCCACGTCGACCCAAAACACGACATCAACGACCATGTTAGCAATAACCAGTCAAATTTGTCAGAAAAAATATGGTGCTTTTGTAGGTCATCATCGTGCAAGACATTTTTGAGGGCCTAAACAACATTTTTAAGTAGTCATCATATCTGCAACTTAAATGAAATAACTCAAGGAGATATTTCCAATGAGTTATTTTGAGCATAAAACAAAACTCATATGAAGAAGTTGCAGCCTAAACAATTAAGGGTAAAATCCAAACACTTGTTTACTTCTAGAACACATAATTCTTTGCTCAGAAGTTAGTTTCGGACATAGGAGTAGTATATGGAAAGCCTATGAACTATAGAAGACAACCACATAGCCAAATTTAGAATTTGGGTACATGAAAATGTGCAGGAAGAAGAAGAAGACACCCATAACATACATGGCTAAAAGGGGGAAAAAATCAAAACTTTTGAAGACCATAACTTTCTGCTTTGAGCTTAGAATTGGAAAAATGAGTGGTCGATGGAAAGGCCTTAAGGAGGAGAATCCATATACCAACCCATAAAATTGATATGAGTAGTAAATTTTATAGTCAACCCAGCAAAAGATGACTAGTAGCATTAAAGATAAGAACATTTGTGTATTCTTTTCCAGAACCGAGTGTATATATTTTGTCTAACAAAAAATTGTTTGCATGCATATTTTTTGTAGAATTTAGAGGTATGGGAAGCCAATTGGTTTCTGTATGAGAACTACAATCATGGAGGATTCCCAAGGGTCCTACATTCATAAAAAGGAATTCAGATGGCTACTTGTCAGCATGGGAAATGTTGAGACATAGTCTAATGGAAGAAGAGACATGCATGAGCTTGTAACTATGAGAAGCCTATAAAGAGAAGTGCAAAGCTATAGGGTCGATAATGAAAATATCATGAAAGCTTAGGAGGAGATACTACAGAGTCCAAATATGCTACAAAATCAATTCAATAAATATTATGGCACGAGACAAGAGGCTAATGCATGACAAGTAGATGTATCTATATCTCATGATAGGAGGGATGATCATGGAGGATCTAGACAAACTAGGAGTGCCAACATACATAATCAACACCATCGTTCCCCATGGAACTCGACTGGAAGAGTGCATGCACGTTCAAGGTCGGGAAGAAGCCCAAGAATGTCTCTTATCAAACATGAGAGCATGAGACATGGGTTAGATAGCTTGCAAGGGGAGTTGAGGAAGATCAAGCCACCATAATTTGATGGAGAGAGTAGGAAGGGATAAGATGCATAAGCATGGTTGTTGGGAATGAGGAAGTATTTCTAGTTACATGATTACTCATCAAATGTAGAAGCCAAAATGTCAGCCTACCATCTCTAAGGAAAGACATCCATGTAGAGGGATCGACTTAAGTAGGTTAAGCAAATTAATGGGAAGATAATTTCTTGGAAGTAGTTCAAGAAATATTTCCAACAAAGGTCTTGTCAGAGCAATATTATGACAAGAACATGCAAGATTTCTTTGAACTCAAACTTGGGAACATGAACATGGATGAATATGAGAGAAAATTCTTGGAACTTCTCAGATATGTGAGTTTTATAAGAGATGAGAAGGTCAAAATTAAGAGGTTCCTAAGTGGATTGCCATCCTTCTACAAGGATAAAATTCAATTTGATGAGCTGAAGAATTTGGAAGAAGACGTAATAAGGGATAAGTATTTATATGAGCATAACATAGGAAGGTCGACTTTTGAAAAGGTCTGGGATGATAGAAGAAAGACAAGATGGATTATAGGAAAAAATGATTCAAGCCACCTTTCATCAAGAATAGTTCTCAAGCACATCGACAAGGGAAACCATCTCAAGGTGATCATAAAATGATAGATTCCTTGGAAATGTGAAGGAGATCATGTATGTGAAGACTATCCTCACCGGAGAGATAAAATGAGGATTGTGCATAACATCAAGCATGAGGATACAATAGAAGATGTGGGCGGAAGCATGCCAAGGATCGATGTAGCCTTGGACAATAGAAAAGCAAACTATCAATCCCACATGATTGAAGTGGAAGGTAAGATTGATAATCAACCCATAGCTATTTTGATTTATTATGGAGGTAGTCATAGCTATAGTGATCCAATTCTAGTTGAAATATTTAAATTGAAGAAATGTAAGCATGAAAAATCTTGGTTACTTCAACTAGCTACTGGAACCAAGAGAAGAGTCAGTGAGCTTGTTAAATATTGCCCAATAAACATGCATGAAGTTAACACTAAGGCATATTTGAACATCATACTATTGAGGACACATTTATACTGAGAGGGGGAGGGGGCGTGAATTAGAATAACGATATCTTCCTTTTTTTTAACATTCATAAACCATAATGAAACAATCACATAAATGTAACAACTAGAAGACACAATATTTAACGTGGAAGCCCTTTTGGGAGAAAACCGCAATTTTTATTTTTATTTTAAATTTGTAGGCACCAACCTATGTTTACAAATGTTTGTAGTCACCAACCTACTGGAGACACCAATCCCCATTACTTTTTGTAGGCACCAATGATCTAGGTGGATATTGGTGGCCACCCACCTATTCCAACTGGCTCCTCTAATAGTTTTTAGTTCAACACATTCTTCTGTAATTCTTTGTAATTGTGGGTTCTATACTTCCAGGGCTGTCTGAATCCCTACACATCTTCCAGGTGGAAATTGGTGGCTGCCCACCTAATCCAACTAGCTTATTTTGGAATTTTTCATGTTAGTACATCTTTCTGTACTTCCAGGGCTGTTTTGGGGCCTAAACAATGTTTTTTTTGGATTTCCATAGTAAAACTGTAGATGGAGTCAGATTTTGATGGCAATATGTGTAGTTCTCGAAAATACCTTTCCAACAGTCTATCATGTGCCTAAAATAAAGTTTGTATGAAAAAGTTACGACCCTAAGAAGTTAGGGTACCAGCTTACCCATCGAGGCCCACATAACTTTTGGCGTTTCATCTCCTAGGGTTAGATTTTTGGATGTCTATGGTTTTGGTATTCATGAGTAATGTTAATAAGGCCTTTGGAGCCTCATTGTAATCATTATGCTCAGACGGATGCACGTAGCATCCACATCTCTTTTCAGAGATAGCTACCACCATTTGAGCAAGTTGTTTTCAGTTCTACAATTTTACAGTTTCAACCTATTTATTTATTCAATAGAAGTTATTGTTCACTAGATATTTGTTGTTGTTCTTCATATCTTTGTGTTATTGTATTCAGTTTGTTATTCATTTCATTCCGCTCATAAATTCGATCAGTGGTATCAGAGTGGTCTGTTATTCATTTATTTTTCTTCACGCATGTCCCCGACAAGATCTGGGTACAACAAGTTGGGACTCAAACCAGTCGATCCTTTGCAATATCGATCATGCCGAGCCTGACAACAACCCATGGGGGATGAAAAGAAAGGTGATGGAGCAGGAGATCCTTTTAAAATATTGCTCAAGGAATCCCTTGCAAGACAAAGGAACATAATGATGGACAATTTTGCACAAATCCTTCGGCGACTGCCCACAAATGACGCATCTTCATCAAGCGGCCATGAAACCCCCTTCAAGGTACAAGTAAATTTTTATATTCCATTATTTGAATGACTAATAGATACAAATGTTATAGATAAATGGTTGGATTTGCTCAAAGGGTATTTTTTGGTCCACAATTTTTTCGACGGGGAAAATATTACTTTTTCACTCCTCAAGGTCGTTCCCCATGTTAAGGACTGATGGGATACTTACTCTTAGCAAAGGGCCATAGAGGAATTTACAATATTTTTGGTCTCCCCCACATGGGATTCCTTCAGGGATGCCATTAGAGAACAATACTACCTGTTGGAAGCTACGATGACCAGTACACAAGATGGAACACGCTGCGTCATGAAAGGGACCAAACAATACCAGATTTCACTAATATTTTCCATACCTTGCACACCAAAGTGGGTATCAAAGACTCTAAAGGACATCTGGTTCTCAAATACTATGGCTATATGCATAGATACATTCAAACAAAAATGGATTTTATGGACATTGGATCATTAGGTGTGGCTTATAGATATGTTGTCAAGATCGAGCAAAAATTTAAGCAGAAGAGGCGAGAGTTTGGACCTGCAAAATCTTCACTGTCGAAGTAGGGAAAAGGGAGCCCCAACCCAAAAAACAAGGGACAAAGCAAAGATGGCCACACTCAGGACAACCAGTCCAAGCCGCAACATAAGAAGGGTAATGAGAAGTCGAAGAAGGACACGAGAAAATGGTGTGAATACCATAAAAGCCCTTGTCACAACACCGAAGAATGCCACTTCAAGAAGTCATCGGTGGTCGAGTTGAAAGCTTTCGAGTCAGAGGAAGATTCTGACTCCGAATCAAATCTAGAAGGAGGGAAGTGGATTATCAATGTTGAACCCAGTGCCACTGTCGCTACCACCAAAGTCCAACCAAGCGAACCAAAAGAACCAGAGGAAGGGGAACGTCTCTTTCACTCAAAGATGTGGGTAAAGGGGGCTCTGCTTCATTTCATTGTCGATAGTGGAAATCAAAATAACCTGATCTCAACAAAGGTCATCAAGCGGATGGACCTACCGATGACACCACACCCGCAACCCTACATCATCGGATGGCTTCTCCAAGGAAGAGATCTTTGCATCAGCCAACAATGTCGTCTGCCCTACGACATCAAGCCCTTCAAAGATGAGGTATTCTGTGATATTTCTCCCCTTTAAGTTTGTGATGTTCTTTTAGGACAACCATATTTGTGGAAGCGACATGTTTTGTATGAGTCTAGACCCCGTAGTGTTATTATTACTTTGGGTAGAAAATTGTACAGGATACTAGAGGTAGCACCACCTGCCGCTATTTCTTTAATCCTTGTTAACCAATGCAGTAAGGTCATTTCAAAAATCGGGAAGTTCATCTTCTTTGTGATCCATGCTCACGTTAAGAAGAAGGTCACTGCCACATCTGTGGCCTCTACACAGAGCCTCTCTTTGTAGTAGAAGCAAGTGGAAAAGATAGTGGAAGAGTACAGAGACATCTTCTCCTCACCCACCGGGGTACCGTTGCACTGCCAAGTCAAGCATCCAATTGATATAACCCATAGTGTACCTATGCCAAATGGACCATTCTATCATCACTCGCTAATGGAAAATGACAAAATCAAGCACCAGATCCAAGCACTGCTTCAAAAGGGGCACATCAGAATCAACTCCTCCGCTTGCATAAGCCTGATTGTACTGGTGTAGAAGAAAGACGAGACATGGCAGCTCTACATTGATTACAGAGCATTAAACAAAATCAGAGTCAGTAACTGGTACCCAATTCCATGAATTGATGACCTTCTTGACCAAATCAAGGAGGAAAAGTTCTTCAACAAGATTGATCTAAAGTTTGTCTACCACCAGGTTCCCATCGAACCAACTGATGTATGGAAGACAACTTCCAAACCTAAAGAAGGTCTCTTCGAATGGTTGGTCATTCCCTTTGGCTTAACAAATGCACCAACCATTTTCATGAGGTTGATGGATGATGTATTGAGACCCTTCACCAACTCTTTTGTGGTGGCATATTTGGATGACATCCTCATCTTCAACAGAACTTGGGAGGGGCACATGCAACATATTCAACATGTTTTGAGCACTCTGCGGAAGCATAAGCTATATGCCAACTTGGAAAAATGCTCCTTTGGCATGAACATGGTCCAATACTTGGGATACATTGTTGATGAACATGGGGTACATGTCGATCCAACTACGATCCAAGTCATCTGTGATTGGCCAACCCTGACCACACTAACCGAGATTCATATCTTCTTGGGACTTGCCAACTTCTATCGATGGTTTGTGTTAGGATTCTCCCATATTACATGGGCCCTCATCCAAGTGACCAAGGGTGGTGGCAGGGAAAAGTTTGCATGGGGGAAGGAACAACAACGAGCATTTGATGATCTGAAGCATCACTTGTGCTCAGCTCCAATACTCTCCTTACTAGATCTGCAACAATCGTTCGAGATTGAGATTGATGCATCCGACTATGTTGTAGGCACAATTCTCACTCAACATGGTCATCCAATAGCATACCATAGTGATACACTCTCAAAACCATCCGAAAATACCCCACATATGACAAGGAAATGTATTCCATTGTGCAAGCTTGCCGTCAATGGAAACATTACATTCTGGGAAAGGAGACAATCATCCCCACCGATCATAAGCCTCTGCAGTTCATACAGACACAAGGGAAGTTGCAGAATGACCGCCATAAAAAATGGTCCACCTACCTGCAACAGTTCTATCTCAACATCAAGTACAAGATAGGGAGCACAAATCATGTCATATATTGCCTTAGTCGATCTCTCATGGATGCACTCACCACCGTGCTCCATTCCTATGGGCATGAGGCATTTGAGTGGCCCCAACTTTATTAGTGAGATCCTGAGTTTAGCACCACCAATCAACTCTTGGGTATAGGAACGAATGTCACTGATTTTCACATTCAGGATGGAATGTTATGCCATCTGGGCCATTTTTATGTTTCTGCAAGCAAGTGTGCAAATTTGATTTGGGAGGCTCACTACAGTAAGATGGCAGGACATTTTGGCATGGAGAAAACTGTGGCCATTCTACATAAACTTTTTATTGGCCAAAAATTTGACAAGACATCAACAAGTATATCAGATCTTGCACTACTTGTGCCATTTCCAAGCTAAACATCAAGAAGCAAGGCTTATACACCCCTCTTCCTTCTCCCAAGAGGCCTTGGGAATCCATCTTGATGGATTACATTTTGACCTTCTGTCCACCAAGCAAGACAATGATTGTGTATTTGTGGTGGTTGATCGGTTTTCGAAGATGGTCATTCTCACAACCTGCAAGAAGAGAATCACACCAGCAGATACTTCCAATCTCTTCTTCGAACGAGTGTGGGTCCATTTTTTGATACCACAGACCATAATCTTCGATTGGGACAACAAGTTCCTCAACACATTTTGGTCGAGTCTCTGGTCATCGTTGGACACCAAGATCACTAAATCCACTGCCTTCCACCCTCAAACCGATGGCCAAACATAGGTCGTCAATAAGATGATCATGCACGTCCTGCGCATGTATAACTCTAAGCATCTTCATACATGGAATGAGAGTCTTCCCTATGTTCAACACATCTACAAAAGGGCTCTCCATAGCTCCACCGACCATAGCCCCTTTCAGGTGGGGCTGGGATTCCAACCCTTGGGTCCCATTGATGTTGCACTACCTCTTGCAACAACATAGACAGATTCTTTCCATGTTCAGTCTGAGGTCGAAAAAGACACTAGATTCATTGAGTGGATTCATCAGATCCGTCAACAAGTCCATGAGATTTTGTAGAAATCTAATGCTAAGTACAAGTAGCACCATGATTAACACCGGGTACCACACAAGTTTCAGGTGGGAGACAAGGCCTGGTTACATTTGTAAAAAGAACGCCTTACATGGCCCCATCAGAAGCTTCATCCACTTCTCTATGGACCTTACACTATCACCAAGATTGTGGGTGACAATTCTTTTGAGCTCAACACTCCCCCCTTCCTTGTCTTGCACCCAATGTTCAATGTGGACCTCCTACGACCATATTTTACATCATTATTGGACACCTTAGAGATCATATAATAGTTAACACCAACATAACTCAATCCCGACTGCATGGAACATGCATCCATTGATCAGATAGTGGACACACAGGTCAAGGGCACTCGCCAACAGAGGATCCAAATTTATCGGGTTGTCAAGGCAAGGAAACTCTTGCACCAAGGCAAGTGGCTCACCCGGAGCCAAATTCAACATAAATTTCCTCACCTGATGGGGACACTCAACACAATAGATACCATTGCTTCCTAAGGGGGGAGGACTGATCCAAGTGGATATTTGTGGCCACCCACCTATTCCAAATGGCTCCTCTTGACAATTTTTAGTTCAACACGTTCTTTTGTAATTCTTTGTAATTGTGGGTTTTACACTTCTCGGGGCTATCTAAAGCCCTACACAGCTTCCAAGTGGAGAATGGTGTCCGCCCACCTAATCCAACCAGATTATTTTGGAAGTTTTCATGTCGGTACATATTTTTGTACTTCGAGGGCCGTTTTGGGGCCCTAAACAATTTTTTTTTGTCTTGCCACAATCAAACTATAGACAAAGTCAGAGTTTGAAAACGTAATGTGTATTTCTCGAAAAAACCTTCCCAACGGGCTATCACGTGCATAAAACAGAGGTTGTATGAAAAAGTTATGACCCCAGGAAGTTGAGGTACCAACTTACCTATCGGGGCCCTCATAACTTTTGGTGTTTAATCTCCTAGGGTTAGGTTTTTGGATGTCTAGGGTTTTCGAATTCATGAGTAATGTTAAAAAGGCATGTGGAGCCTCACTGTAATCATTCTACTAGAACAAAATCACATAGCAGCCACATCTCTTCTCAGAGATAGATACCACCATTCGAGCAAGTTGTTTTCAATTCTACAGTTTTACAATTTCAACCTATTTTATTTATTTAATAGAATTTATTGTTCACTGGATATCTATTGTTTTTCTTTGTGTATATGTGTTATTGTATTCAATATGTTATTCATTTCATTCCACTCATAAATATGGATCAACCAACCTACTGGAGACATCGATCCCCTCTGTTATTTGCAGACACCGACCTACTGGATACACTGATCCCCTTTACTTTTTATATGCACTGGCCTACTGGAGACAGTAATCCCCTCTACTATTTGTAGGCACCAACCTACTAGAGACACCAATCCCCACAACTATTTTTTTTGTAGGCACCAACCTACTTACAATTTTACAGGTTCTTCATATGCATTTCCTTCATCGGTTTTCTTGATGCTTCTATCTTCACCAATTCTGCTATGCTCATGTTACTTTTGCTTTAATCAAATCTTCTCTACACTCCCTACTTCTTGTTTTATCGGATCTTCTCTGCGCTCGCTACTTTTTCTTTCGCCAAATTATCTTGACACTCACTCCTTCTCCTTTTGTCGGATTTTCTCGACAATCACTCCTACTTTTGTCAGATCTTCTCGACGCTCACTCCTTCTACTTTGTCAGATTTGCTTGATGCTCGCTCCTTCTACTTTTTATTTGCCTTCACTATATCTTATTGCTTCTTCTTCTAGTTCTGCCTTAGACATGCCTTTACAAGTTTTTCTTGCTAGAACGCTAGATCTATTTGCTAGAACACCAGATCTGATCTTCATTAATATTTAATCGTCGCTCCTTGAATGATATTCAATCAACACTCTTCAAATGATATGCATAAGAATACTACATTTTCACCCACACACTTTATCTATCACAATCCTCATCTGTTTTTATACTTTACCATTAGTTCTACGTGAAAAGTCATGTTCATTTGAAAATACACGACTTTTATGAAATAAATAACTAATTTCCCCCTTTTTATTTTTTATTTTTTTTTCAACGTATCATGCATAAAATACCACCATGGGTTTTAAAACCATGTGCAAATACAAGGTGCACCTTTACTCCACTTTTACTTTTACCTTTTTTAATCCACTTTTATCTTTACTCCACTTTTACGTAACTTCATTTCTAATCCACTTTCATGTTTACTCCACTTTTACATAACTTTATTTCTAATCCACTTTCACACAACTTCATTTTTAATCCACTTCCACTTTTGTACTTATTAAGGTCACATTTCCTTTAAATATTTATATGTGAATACTTACTTACCTTTGGCATCAATGACAATAGTTTATTCAACACATATCGTTTGGGTCTTATGATTGCTTGATTGCTATGGATTGACTAGAAAAGCATCGTATTGTCTTAGATTGTTATAACAAAGATTTCACATGTCTTCATGGGGAAGGGAATCCAATGACAATATTCCAAGGCCTATATTTGTTCGAAACATTTCAGCCTTGCAAATAAGAAGAATTTTTAGAGAAGGGTGTCAAATATATGCAACCCATATGGAAGAGCCAATGAAGGATAAGGAACCAAGTCTCGAAGATTATCTAGTCTTGAAAGAGTGTGAAGATGTATTTGGGGAGTTGTCGGGATTTCCACCAAAGAGGGATATTGATTTCTCTATTGATTTAATGCATGGAGCTTCCCTAGTATCCAAAACTCCCTACAAAATGAGCACACCAGAGCTAAAAGAATTACAAATACAACTATAAGAGTTGTTGAAGAAGGGGTACATACACCTGAGTGTTTCTCCTTGGGGTTCCCCAGTTCTTTTTGTCAAGAAAAAATATGGAACGTTGAGGTTATGTATTGAGTTTAGACAACTAAACAAGGTTATAGTCAAGAACAAATATCCTTTACCAATGATTGATGATATTTTCGATCAGCTGAAAGGAGCAAAGATATTTTCCAAGATTGACTTGAGATCATGCTATCGTCAAGTGAGAATGAGCGAAGAAGATACTAGCAAAACAAGCTTTCAAGAAAGGTATGGACACTTAATTTGTAGTGGTGCCTTTTGGGTTGATCAATGCACCCGCTATATTTATGTGTATGAGGAATGGAGTGTTCAGGGATTTCTCGGACAATTTTGTCATTGTATTCTTCAATGATATTATTATCTATTCCAAGACATAGGAAGATCATGAGCAACATTTGAGGATGCTGCTAAAAGTGTTGATAGAGCACCAATTGTATGCCAAGTTGAGAAAATACACTTTTTGTCAAAACCAAAGCCATTATTTGGGTCACATTGTTTCAAAAGATGACATAGTAGTAGATCCAGAGAAAATTGAAGCAATCAAAAGTTGACTAGCACCAACAAACATTTTAGAGGTTAGATCATTTATGGGTCTATTTGGTTACTATGGGAGATTCATTGCACGATTTTCCAAGATTGCACACCCAATAACATCTTTGCAAAAGAAAGGAGTGAATTTTGAATGGAGTGCTAAGTGTGAAGAAAACTTCTAGCACTTAAAATATTTATTAACCAGTGCACCTATTTTAAAAGTTGTAGATATAGATGATGATTTTGTTGTGTGCAAATATGCATGCAAGGGCAGGCTTGATGGAGCCCTTACACAAAATGGACATGTAATTTGTTATGAATCCAAAAAATTGAAGGAGCATGAAATAAATAATGCCACACATGACTTAGAGTTGGCAACCATAGTACATGCTTTAAGGATGTGGATGTGTTACCATATGGGCATAAAATTTGAATTGAGGACATACCATAATGGTCTGAAATACTTGTTTGAACAACCAACACTAAATTCCATGAAAACTAGATGGCTGGAATTTCTTAGTCAATATGACTTTGACATCAGTAACATAAAGGGAAATGAGAACAAGATGGTTAAGCACTCAACATAAGGGTGCATAAAATGCACGCTACAACCATTAGTATGTATAGGACATATTTAAAAGATAAAATTCCAGAGGTTGTGACAACATATCAACATTGTGTGCAAGTTAAAGAAAGCTTACAACGAGATA
>ML794284.1:44717-55584 GCA_009831015.1 Picea engelmannii
CAGATAATAAGCCTCTTCGAGGGGGCAACCTCCTTTTACCCCACTTAAATGTTCAAATACAAGATGATTCAAAATGAAAATGTCTCCTTGGTATATAAAGAAGACTAGGAGGTATAATTACAACTAATGGCCTAAAGTCGACATAAATAAAATAACATTACTAATATAATATGCCCCAATCAAGGGGTAATGAGCCAATATTAGGGCTTAACATGGGCTCTCACAATGTGATGAGTTGGGACAGATGTGCCCCATTGTGGAGCAGTTCTTGGATCTGTCGCTTGATCTCCTCATTTTCTAACAGAGAGCGGCGATAGATTGACCCATTGGGCAGCGGTGTGCCAGGGGTTAGATCGATGGGGTGCTTGACCTGGTAGTGCAGAGGTACCCCAGTAGGTGAGGCGAAGATATATGAGTATTCTTCCATGACCTTATCTACTTGCTTCTGCCGTGTGGAGAGGTCGGTCGTAGAGACCTTGGATGTGGTTGTGATCTTTTACTCATTCTGAGAGCGAATCACGAAGAAGACATACTTCCCCGTATGAGAGTTGACCTTCCTGCATTGCTTAGCCGAGATCAAGGAAATAACACTAGGTGGGATTTCCTCGGGTATCCTGTGCAATTTTCCATTCAAAGTAATAATAACACTACGAGGCATATACAACATGATGTTTCCATAAATAAGGTTGGCCCAAAAGAACATCACAAACTTCGAGAGGAACAACATCACACAATACCTCGTCTTTGAAGGGCTTGATGTTGTACGACAGTCGACACTGTTGGCTAATGCAAAGATCGCTTCCTTGGCGGAGCCATCCAATGGTGTAGGGTTGTGGGTGCGATGTTGTCGGCAGGGCCAGCCGCTTGACGACCTCTATTGAGATGAGGTTCTTCTGGCTACCGCTGTCAACGATGAAGTGCAACGGAGTGCCTTTTACCCACATCTGTGAATGGAAGAGGCTCTCTCCTTCTTCAGGCTCGTCTGATTCACCAGGCTGGAGCTTGGTGGTAGTAGCGGTGGCACTGGGTTCCGCATCAATGATCCATCTTCCCCTTTTTGGTTTTGACTCAGTGTCATATTTTGCATCTGATTCAGAGGCTTTTACTTCGGCCACCAACGACTATTTTGAGCGATAGTCAGCAGTGTTATGCCAAGGGCTCTTATGGAAGTTGCACCACTTCTCGGTGTCTTTCTTTGTCTTTCCGGTGTCCTTCTTTGCTTGCGACTTGCACTGGTTTTCCCGATATTGTCCATATTTGCTCTGTCCTTTGTTCTGTGGGATAGGGCTGCCCTTTCCTGGCTTTTGTTGTGAGGGGTTCCCAGGCCCAAATTGTCGCGTCTTTTGTTTGAGCTTCTGCTTGATTTTGACGGCATATAAGTAGGCTGCGCCCAAGAATGAGATGTCTAGAAATTCCATTTCAGTCTAGATGCATCTATGTAGAGCACCGCAATACTTGAGCACTAGATTTGGCTATGAATCTTTGATACCCAGCTTGGTGCGCAAGGTATGGAAGATACTTGTGAAATCTGACACTGCTTGGTCTCTTTCTTGCTGCAGTGTGGTCTATTTGGTATACAAGTCATCATAACTTCCGACAGGGTAGTATTGTTCCTTAATAGCATCCCTGAAGGATACCCAGGTGGTCATGACTGTAAATAATGAGGGTTCCTTTGTTTCCTTTGCTCACAGAAAGTTTCCCACCAATCTTTGACATGGGGAATGACTTTGAGGAGCGCACAAGTAATCTTTTCTCTATTCGAAAAGTTATGGATAGAAAAATACCCTTCTAGTAGATTCAACCACTTGTCTACAACATCTGCGTTTATCTGACCTTCAAATATAGGAATATCGAAGTTTATTTGTACCTTGAAGGGGCAACGCCTCCGCTCGAAGAAGATGCATCCCCTGTTGGTAGTTGCCGAAGGATTTGCGCGAAACTATCCATCATCTCATTCCTCTATTGCATGAGGGCTTCCTAAAGCAACATTTTGAAAGGATCTCCTGTCCTGTTATCTTTCTTTTCTCCTGCCATGAGAGGTCGCTTGGGCGTGCATAAGATTTTGTCCTCAAGAGAAATAAGCTCGAGATCCAACTCTTTGTACTCCGACCTCGTTGGGGACATGCATTAAGATGAGAAGGAGCATACCACTATGATACCACTGATCCAAATTTTATGAGCAGAACGAAATGACTACAGATTATTCGCAGGTGCTTAACACAAAATAATAGAGATACAGTAAAACTAGTTTTCTATTCAATAAGGAAATAAGTTGAAACTGTAAAATGCAGCGGAAAACAAGCTTGCTGGAATGGTGGCGGCTTATCTCTGAGAAGAGATGCGACGACTGCGCTCATTCGCAAGAATATGATTACAATGAGGTTCTGAAGGCCTTTTTACAATAAACAAGAATGCCAAAAACCCTAGACATCCAAAAACCTAACCCTAGGAGATGAAGCGCCAAAAGTCATGTGGGCTTCGTTTGGGTAAGTTAGTACATCAACTTCCCGGGGTCGTAACTTTTGCATACGATCTCCGTTTTAGGCGCATGATAACTCATTTTGGGGGAAACATCAAAGGAAGTTTCATGTTGCTCCCCTTTTTCCCCAAAAAACGTCGTTTAGGGCCTCAAAACGGCTCCGGAAGATTCACAACCCGAAAAACTGTTGAAAATAGTAAATTACCAAAATTGCTAGAAAACTGTTTTGAGCCAGTTGGAAAAGGTGGGTGGCCACCGATATCCACCTGGATCACTGCCTAAAGTAATTTACTTTGCAACTCTCCTTTTGTTTGCTATTACAAAAAAATATAAACCCCAAACTCTTTATTAAAGTGATAAAAATACCAATTTAACAACTAGAAAGCAAAACCAAGATGAAATGTTGAAGGCAAGAGTTCATAACCAAACTCACTATATGGCAATTGATTAAGTTTACAAGCATTGTGTACACATGCACCCATGTCGACATAAGAACACCAACTCTTGAAGTAGTCGAGATTTAAAACTGAGGTGAAATGTTAAAAGCAAGAATTCATAACCAATTCTATTAGTGAATGGCTCTATAAAATTGCTCAATGGAAGCAAGTTAAATTTACAAACATTGTGTACACCAAACCTTACGAGATGGAGGAACCCAAAACTAAAGTAACAAGGTGATCAATAACCTACCTGCGATAGAACATCAAATGTCGTGTGGAGTCATATATACGTCGTCGAATCTTGACTTCCACTTGTAGACTTCTTTTGCCTTTATAATGTATGTCGAGCAAGGAAAACATAAACCCTAGTATAAACCCTAAAATACCATGTTATATTTTCTTCTCTCTACTCTAAATACTAAACCATGCACTTCACAACTCACAAATTCTTGAATTTAAAAAATAGTCGAGCATTGAACCCCATGAACCACATGACCAATTTGGTCAAGTTAATTGTTTTACATTTAACAAAAAGGTTTGAAGTTCAAATCAAATCAATATTTAGGATTTTGGGGTTTAAAAGTCAAATCTCAACTCATTGTTACTTGGGCATCAATAATCACCTCCTACAAAACATTAGATGCTATATGTGATCATGTATACATCGTTGAATCTGAAGTATATGCGACCCCATGAGGCATTCGGTCATCGATACCCAAATTTGAACTTTTAAACCCTAACCTCTTACATATCAACTTAATTTGAAATTCATATTTTTTTAAAATGTAAAACGATTAAATTGACCGTGCGTTCGTGGGATTTGAAATTCATATTGGTGGTGCGTTTCGTGGGGTTCAATGCTCGACCATTCTTCAAATACAAGAGATTGCAAGAAGTGAAAGGCACGATTTAGAATATAGAGCGGACTGGAAAATAAAATATATAAAATATAACATGGTTTTTTAGGGTTTATACTAGGGTTTGTGTTTCCCTTGCTTTGCATATCTTATAAAGGCAGAAGAAGTCTACAGATAGAAGTCAAGACTAGAGGTATCGGAGGCGGGAGTCGAACGTTTGTGCTTTCCGTTTTGATATATCGCACTGTAAAATATTGTATGTTTGTATGCTAGGGTTTATACTAGGGTTTGTGTTTTACTTGCTCTGCATATTTTATAATCTGCATATTTTATAAACGCAGAAGTTCACAGATGGACGACAATACCGGAGTTAAAGGAAGTGAGAGGCGAGGGATTTGTGTATTCTTATATCGTACTGTAAAATGTTGTATGTGTGTATGCGAGAGTGAGAAGGGGGGAAATGATGAAATAACTTTCCCCAAATGATCGACTGTGATATCATCCACTGCTTTCTGCTCTTCTTCGGATGAGCAGTCCAAGCCAGTCGTTTCTGATCCCCTTTTCATCTCTCTCTATTTTATTAGGATGCTCTTTTTTGACTTTCTAGTTTTCAGTTTTTATTCTTTATAATCTGATTCCAGCGTTTTAGTTTTTCTAATGGGCTCAGAATTTGGTTTCTCATGATTTTTTTAACTTGGTTGTTGCTTTTGATGTTTGAGAAGGGAATTCATGTGGAGGGTTCAAGTAGGTGAGGCTTGTAAAACGATCAAGCATTCCTGCTGTTTATCCTCCTCAAGCATGTCTCGAAGTCAAAATGCTCATGTTCCCACGAGCTCCATGATTTGGCCTTAAAGTGCCCCTACTGTGAATGGATACCTTTGTATTTTCAAAGATTCCATTTTCCTGTATTTTGTTTTCTTTGGAACAGTTTTGTACTTGCGGCATATTACAACGAAGTTGTTAGTAGCATCACCTTACTGGTCTACCGCACAGAATTGGTCAAGATCTGGATTATGCCGAGGATATTGTTTCCAAGATAATCATTTCAATTGTTAATACAAATATATGTTTCTAAAACCAAAAATCGTTTCGCTGCAATTAGGTTTTTCACAAACCAATATCCATTAGGGTTTATCCCAGGATGAACCAAGTTTCGTTCTTCAGGGCTTTGTTTGGATTAGCGCTATTTCATTGGGAACGCTAAATAATATCGCAGATTGATCTTTGATCTTTAATAAAGCCTCAGCTGCACATTCCTCCATCATGCCTTAGCTACACATTCCTTCATATTTGTGAAAGGCCTCAGCTGCACATTCCTCATCATGCCTCGTCACCAGATCAAACTTAATAGAGACCTTGGATTAATATGAGCTTGTCTTTTTCTAATTGTTTGTGTTAATTGTATTTTTTTATAAATATAGGATATCAGTTTCTATTGCAGTTAAATCTATGTTAACCACGAAATGGTGTTCACCTGTGATTTCTTTTCTTTTATGTGTTTGTGGACATTGATTTAGAGACTGGTAATGCATCAGTACAGAAAACGCACAAAATGTTACCAAACAAAACATCTGTAAAAAGTTAATTTAAAGTTCACATCTTACCATTGCCCATTAATATAATAACTTGTATTTGTCTCTTTTGCAGACTGCCTATTAAACGTAAGGTTGTTTTTGTCTCTTTTGCAGATTAGAGTGGTTAATTTTGTTTTGTTTCTTTTGCAGATTAGAGTGGTTAATTCTATGTAATTTGTTTTTTTCAGTTTTATAGGTTTTTAATAAGCTCAATCTGTTTCTACATTTAAAAATGCAATTTAAACAACAAAAAATTGTGATTTCATACAAATTTATGTTTGAGTTCTGACAAAAAAAACATAAAATAATTAAACATTTCATAAATTTTTTTTACTTGTAAACACATTACAAGTGATCTCCAAACACCTTCCATCCCATCCTGCAGAGTGCACATCAACTCTTCTGGTGCAATTCTTTTCTTATTTATTTTCTTGCATACACTTAACACTGAAAAGAAAAGTTTTTAATAAAATATTCATTATATCCATTATTAAAACTAGAAATCTATTTCTAATAAAATGATATGTTTTCTGATAAAATTTAACTTTAATAATATACATATAACTAAATAAAACAACTATTTCTAATAATGTTTTTTTTAATAAAATTTAACTTTAATACTATACACAACTAAATACTTCTTCCCCAAATTGATTTCCTTAAATAGTTCTTTCAAGAAACAAATTGATCTCCCGGCTAAAAGGTATGTTGTTTTATTTTAAATTATCAAGTAATTTGGATTTATTTGGATTTATCTCATAACTTTTGGTGTTTAATATCTCAGGGTTAGGTTTTTGGATGTCCAGGGTTTTGAAATTCATGAGTAATGTTAAAAAGGCATGTGGAGCCTCACTATAATCATTCTATAATCATTCTACTAGAACGAAATCACGTAGCAGCCACATCTCTTCTCAGAGATAGATACCACCATTCGAGCAAGTTGTTTTCAGTTTTGCAGTTTTACAATTTCAATCTATTTTATTTATTTAATAAAATTTATTGTTCACTGGATATCTGTTGTTTTTCTTTCTGTTTGTGTGTTATTGTATTCAATTTGTTATTCATTTCATTCCGCTCATAAATATGGATCAACCAACCTACTGGAGATATCGATCCCCTCTGTTATTTGCAAACACCGACCTACTAGATACACTGATCCCCTTTACTTTTTATATGCACTGGCCTACTGGAGATAGTAATCCCCTCTACTATTTGTAGGCACCAACCTACTAGAGACACCAATCCCCACAACTATTTGTTTTGTAGACACCGACCTACTTGTAATTTTACAGGTTCTTCATATGCATTTCTTTCATCGGTTTTCTTGCTGCTTCTATCTTCACCAATTTTGCTATGCTCATGTTACTTTTGTTTTAATCAAATTTTCTCTACACTCCCTACTTCTTCTTTTATCGGATCTTCTCTGCGCTCGCTACTTTTTCTTTCGCCAAATTATCTTGACACTCACTACTCCTTTTGTTGGATTTGCTCGACAATCACTTCTACTTTTGTCAGATCTGCTCGACGCTCACTCCTTCTACTTTGTCAGATCTGCTTGATGCTCGCTCCTACTTTTTCTCTGCCTTCACTAGATCTTATTGCTTCTTCTTTTAGTTCTGCCTTAGACATGCTTTTACAAGTTTTTCTTGCTAAAATGCTAAATCTATTTGCTAGAACACCAGATCTGATCTTCATTAATATTTAATCGTCGCTCCTTGAATGATATTCAATCAATGCTCTTCAAATGATATGCATAAGAATACTACATTTTCACCCACACACTTTATCTCTCACAATCCTCTTCTGTTTTTATACTTTACCATTAGTTCTACGTGAAAAGTCATGTTCATTTCAAAATACATGACTTTTATTAAATAAATAATTAATTTCCTCTTTTTTAATTTTTTATTTATTTTTCAACGTACCATACGTAAAATACCACCATGGGTTTTAAAACCATGTGCAAGTGCACCTTTACTCCACTTTTACTTTTACCTTTTTTAATCCACTTTTATCTTTACTCCATTTTTACGTAACTTCATTTCTAATCCACTTTCATGTTTACTCCACTTTTACATAACTTTATTTCTAATCCACTTTCTTGCAACTTCATTTTTAATCCACTTCCACTTTTGTACTTATTAAGGTCACATTTCCTTTAAATATTTATATGTGAATACTTACTTACCTTTGGCATCAATAACAATAATTTATTCAACACATACCGTTTGGGTCTTATGATTGCTTGATTGCTATGGATTGACTAGAAAAGCATCGTATTGTCTTAGATTGTTATAACAAAGATTTCACATGTCTTCATGGGGAAGGGAATCCAATGACAATATTCCAAGGCCTATATTTGTTCGAAACATTTCAGCCTTGCAAATAAGAAGAATTTTTAGAAAAGGTTGTCAAATATATGCAACCCATATGGAAGAGCCAATGAAAGATAAGGAGCCAAGTCTCAAAGATTATTTAGTCTTGAAAGAGTATGAAGATGTATTTGGGGAGTTGTCGGGATTTCCACCAAAGAGGGATATTGATTTCTCTATTGATTTAATGCATGGAGCTTCCCTAGTATCCAAAACTCCCTACAAAATGAGCACACTGGAGCTAAAAGAATTACAAATACAACTATAAGAGTTGTTGAAGAAGGGGTACATACACCTGAGTGTTTCTCCTTGGGGTTCCCCAGTTCTTTTTGTCAAGAAAAAATATGGAACATTGAGGTTATGTATTGAATTTAGACAACTAAACAGGGTTATAGTCAAGAACAAATATCCTTTACCAAGGATTGATGATATTTTCGATTAGCTGAAAGGAGCAAAGATATATTCCAACATTGACTTGAGATCGTGCTATCGTCAAGTGAGAATGAGAGAAGAAGATACTAGCAAAACAAGCTTTCGAGAAAGGTATGGACACTATGAATTTGTAGTGGTGCCTTTTGGGTTGATCAATGCACCCGCTATATTTATGTGTATGAGGAATGGAGTGTTCAAGGATTTCTCGGACAAGTTTGTCATTGTATTCTTGAATGATATTATTATCTATTCCAAGACATAGGAAGATCATGAGCAACATTTGAGGATGCTGCTAAAAGTGTTGATAGAGCACCAATTGCATGCCAAGTTGGGAAAATACACTTTTTGTCAAAAGCAAAGCCATTATTTGGGTCACATTGTTTCAAAAGATGACATAGTAGTAGATCCGGAGAAAATTGAAGCAATCAAAAGTTGACTAACACCAACAAACATTTTAGAGGTTAGATCATTTATGGGTCTAGTTGGTTACTATGGGAGATTCATTGCACGATTCTCCAAGATTGCACACCCAAAAACATCTTTGCACAAGAAATGAGTGAATTTTGAATGGAGTGCTAAGTGTGAAGAAAACTTCTAGCACTTAAAATATTTA
Source organism: Picea engelmannii (assembly GCA_009831015.1). Classification (NCBI taxonomy): domain Eukaryota; kingdom Viridiplantae; phylum Streptophyta; class Pinopsida; order Pinales; family Pinaceae; genus Picea; species Picea engelmannii. Next base: position 53,485 of record ML794284.1, read on the forward strand.
TTAACCAGTGCACCTATTTTAAAAGTTGTAGATATAGATGAGGATTTTGTTGTGTGCAAATATGCATGCAAGGAAGGGCTTGATGGAGCCCTTACACAAAATGGACATGTAATTTGTTATGAATCCAAAAAATTGAAGGAGCATGAAATAAATAATGCCACACATGACTTAGAGTTGGCAACCATAGTACATGCTTTAAGGATGTGGATGCGTTACCATATGGGCATAAAATTTGAATTGAGGACATACCATAATGGTCTGAAATACTTGTTTGAACAACCAACACTAAATTCCATGAAAACTAGATCGTTGGAATTTCTTAGTCAATATGACTTTGACATCAGTAACATAAAGGGAAATGAGAACAAGTTGGTTAAGCACTCAACAGAAGGGTGCATAAAATGCACGCTACAACCATTAGTATGTATAGGACATATTTAAAAGATAAAATTCCAGAGGTTGTAACAACATTTCAACATTATGTGCAAGTTAAAGAAAGCTTACAATGAGATAATGTACAACAAAAATATAAGGGTTACAAACTATAAGAGGATGGAATCCTACTATTCTGAAACAAAGTTTATGTTCCCAATTCTCAAGAATTGAGGTACTTGGTTTTAAAGGAGATGCACAATGTGCCATGCGCTAGAAACCCAAGATACCAGAAAACTATTGCGGTTGTAAGATGCCAATATTTTTGGCATGGTATGAAGAGAGATATCACTAATTATTTGGCCAGATGCATGGAATGTTAAAAGGTAAAGGTTGAACACAAACATCCAACAAGATTGTTGCAACCATTGCGCATTCCTAAATGGAAATGGGAAGTTGTTATTATTGATTTCATTACCAAATTTCCTAGGACAACAAGGCAACATGATTCCATCATGGTAGTGGTGGACAAGCTTACAAAGGTTGCACATTTCATTCCGATGAAAGTAACTCATAAGGAAACCAATATTGCAGAAATTTATATGAAATAAATTGCTAGGTTACATGGTGTGCCTAAGGAAATTGTTTCTGACATATATCCCAAGTTCACATCAAATTTTTGGAAGGGATTATTTAAAGGATTTGCGACAAATCCTAATGTTAGTACATCATATCATCTAGAGTTAGATGGGAAGACAAAAAGAATAATCTAGATAATTGAAGATATGCAGAGAATGTATGTAATTGACAAGCTTTCTAGGTGGGAGTACTATATTCATTTAGTTGAGTTTTCTTACAATAATGGGTATCAAGAATCATTGAAGATGAGACCATTTGAAGCATTGTATGACAGAAAATGCAACACACCAGTAAGTTGGGATAACCCAACAGACAGAGCCGTGATTGGACCAGAACTGTTGAGGGAAATGGAAGAACAGATGGTAAAGATCAGACAAAATTTGAAAGTTGCAAAAGATATGCAGAAGAGATATGCTGATAAAACAAGATCACATAGGGAATTCAAAGTGGGAGAGCATGTGTTTTTAAAAGTTAAAGCCAAGAGAAGCTCGTTGAAATTGGGAAATTGCCCAAAGTTGGCAGCGAGATATTGTGGGCCCTTTGAAATCTTAGAAAAGATAGGGTTAGATGCATACATGCTAGCATTACCTGCATTCATGAGAATTCATAACATGTTCCATGTATCTTTATCTAAAATATATATACATGATCCTAATCATGTGATTGATTGGACTATGATCTAAGTGGAACATGAAGGGGACTTCCCGGTGGAACTAGTGCACATCTTGGACTAAAAAGTCAAAGTTCTCAAGAACAAAGCCATCTTCTTGGCAAAGGTTCAATGGACCTGCTACAGTTTTGAAGACGCTATGTGGGCAAATGAAGACTCCATTTTGGTAGTTGGAGTTCCTAGAGCCACAAATATGAGATTTCTTTTCCAATTGATGTGCAGGTTGAGGGAAAAAGAGAGTTGTTGGTTGGAATTGTTGTGTGAGTCATTAAGTTCTGGAATTGTCAAGCATTTTGATGTAATATTTTATATAGGTCAATGTGTAAATTGTATGGTTATGTGCAATGAGGACAATGCAGTTTGTAGGGGGAGGGGAATGTAAAATCCCTATTTTCAAACCCCAAATTAGTGATGTATAT
>ML794284.1:56581-74349 GCA_009831015.1 Picea engelmannii
TTATTTTACGTTTCTTGAAGGTTCGTATAAGATTTTAATGTTTTCAGGCAATGATCACCCCATGGATGAGTGCATTGTGAACCATCCTTGGTCAAAGCCAACACAACTTAATATAGAAGTGTAATACAAGTCTAAGGTGTTGATCAAAGCCAACACTACTCGATATACAAGTGTAAAACATGGCTAGGGTGTTTATAAAATTGTGTAAGCACCCTTGATGAATTAAGACTTATCTTTGCAAAATATATAATCTGGTTGATTGCCACATTAGTATTGGAAAGACACAATGACTAAGTTACTTCACAACTCTCATTTGTTTACTACTAGAAAAGAATATAAACCACAAATTTCTCTATTGAAATGATAGGAATACTCATTTAACAACTGGAAAGGAGAAACCAAGACGAAATGTTAAAGGCAAGAGTTCATAACCAAACTCACTAGATGGGAATTGATTAAGCTTACAAGCACAATGTACACATGCACCCAGGCCAACATAAGAACACCAACTCTTGAAGTAGTTGAGATTTAAAACTTAGGTGAAATGTTGAAAGCAAGAACTCATACCCAACTTTGTTAGTGAATGGTTCTATAAAGTCACTCAATGGCAACAAGTTAAGTCTACAAAAATTGTGTACACAAATATTTTCACATACATAAGAACCCAATGGTGTTGATGAATTAAGACTTGTCTTTGTAAAGTATATAACCCGACTGAACCGGATTTTATGAGCATAACGAAATGACTACAGATTATTAACAGGTGCTTAACACAAAATAACAAAGATATAATAAAACTGGTTTTCTATTCAATAAGGAAATAAGTCGAAATTGTAAAATGCAGTGGAAAACAAGCTTGTTGGAATGGTGGCGGCTTATCTCTGAGAAGAGATGTGATGGTTGCACTCATTCACAAGAAGATGATTACAATGAGGCTTTGGAGACCTTTTTACAATAAACATGAATGAAAAAAACCCTAGACATCCAAAAACCTAACCCTAGGAGATGAAGCGCCAAAAGTCATGTGGGCTCCGTTTGGATAAGTTAGTACATGAACTTCTCGAGGTCATAACTTTTGCATACGATCTCCGTTTTAGGCGCATGATAACCCGTTGGAAAGGTATCATGAAGGAGATTTATTTTGGGGGAAACATCAAAGGAACTTTTATGTTGCTCCCCATTTCCCCAAAAAACTTCGTTTAGGGCCTCAAAACAACTCCGGAAGTTTCAGGACCCGAAAAACTGCTAAAAATAGTAAATTACCAAAATTGCTAGAAAATTGTTTTGAGCGAGTTGGAAAAGGTGGGTGGCCATTGATATCCACCTAGATTAATCCTCCCTTCTTAGGAAGCAATGGTCTCCATTGCATTGAGTTCCCCCAACAGATGAGGAAATTGCTGCTGAATTTGGCCCTGGGTGAGCCACTTGCCTTGGTGCAGGAGCTACCTTGCTTTGATGACTTGATAAAGCTGGATCCTTTGTTGTCGAGTTCCCTTGATATGTGTGTCCACAATCTGATCATTGGATGCCTATTGTATGCAGTCGGGGTTGAGCTCTGTTGGTGTGAGTTGTTCTGCTACTTCTGAGGTGTCCAATAATGGTGGAAAATAAGGGTGAAGGAGATCCACGTTGAACACTGGGTGTAGGCCAAGGAAATGAGGGATGTTGAGCTCAAAAGAATTTCCCCCCATGGCCTTGGTGATGGTGTATGGTCCATAATGGAGTGGATGAAGCTTCTGATGGGGTCTTGTAAGGCGTTCTTTCTACAAGTGTACCAAACTTTGTCGCCCACTTGAAACTTATGCGGCACCCGATGTTGATCATTGCGCTGCTTATACTTGTCATTGGACTTCTGTAGGATATCCTAAACCTGTTGGTGAATGTGCTGGATACAATCAATGAACCAGGTGGCTTTGTCAGCTTCAGTTGGAGCTGGAGATGAGTCTGTTGAGGTGACCACAAGGGGAAGTGCAACATCTATGGGACCCAATGGTTGGAATCCCAATCCCACCTGACAGGGGCTATGGCTAGTTGAGCTATGTAGGGCTCGGTTGTAGCTATGCTAGACATAACGAAGGCTCTCATCCCATGTGAGAGGGTGCTTGGAATTATACATGCGAAGGATATGCACAATCATTCGATTTATGACCTCGTTTGGCCATTTGTCTGGGGGTGGAAGGCCATGGATTTGGTGAGCTTGGTGTCTAGCAGTGACCAGAGGCTCGACCAGAATATGCTGAGAAATCAACTGTCCCGATTTGAGACAATGGTTTGTGGGATTCCAAAATGTACCCAAACTCATTCAAAGAAGAGCTTGACAGTGGCCTTTGCTGTGATGCTCTTCTCGCAAGCAACTAGAATCGCCATCTTAGAAAAACGATCAACAACCACAAAAACACAGTCATTTCCCTACTTGGTGGATAGGAGGCCCGACATGTAGTCCATTGAGATGGATTCCCATGGCCTGTCGGGAGTAGGAAGAGGGGTGTACAGGTCTTGTTTCTTAGTGGTTGGTTTGACAATAGCGCAGGCAGTACAAGACCTGATATACTTGTTGACCTCCTGTTGAAGTTTTGGCCAGTAGAAATGTTTCTGTAGCATCACCACTATCTTTTCGACGTCGAAGTGTCCTGCCACCCAACTGTAGTGGGCTTCCTAGATCATCTTCTCTCGTTCGCTTGATGGAACACAGATATGGCCCAGACGACACAACAACCCATCCCGAAGATGAAAATTATTGACAACTGCATTTTCACCCAACATTTGGTAGGTGGTGGCGAAGTTTGGGTCTGTCTCATAGAGTTGGGGCCATCCAGAGGTCGCATGGCCACACGAGTCTAGCACCGTGGTGAGTGTCACGACTGGCGGTTTGCTGAGGCAATCAACAACAAGGTCGTTGCTTCCTGTTTTATATTTGATGTTGAGGTGGAATTGCTGCAAGTATGTGGACCACTTTTGATGGCAGTCATTCTGCAATTTTCCTTGTGTCTACATGAATTGCAATGGCTATGATCAATGTGGATGACTATCTCCTTCCCAAGAATGCAATGTCTCCATTGGCGACATGATTTCACAATGGAGTACATTTCTTTGTCGTAAGTAGGGTACTTACAGACAACATCTAATAGTGTCTCATTATGATAGGCCACAGGACGGCCGTGATGAGTGAGAATGACGCCCACAACATAGTTTAAAGCATCTGTCTAAATCTCAAAGGGCTTTTGCAGGTCTGGTAGTGAAAGTACTAGGGCTGAGCACAAGTGTTGATTCAAATCATCGAACACTTGTTGTTGGGACCGGCCCCATGCAAATTTCACCTTACCACCACCCCTGGTTATTTGGCTGAGGGCCCATGTAATATGGGGGAATCCCAACATGAACCTACGGTAGAAATTGGCAAGGCCCAAGAAGCTCCAAGCTTAGTGAGTGTGGTTGGGGCTGGCTAGTCACGGATGATTTGGATCTTGGCTGGATCCACATGTATGCCATGTTGATCAACGATGTAGCCTAGGTAATGGACCATGTCCATGCCGAAGGAGCATTTTTCCAAGTTGGCGTATAGCTTGTGCTGCCACAGGGTGTGCATAACCTGTTGCATATGATGCAAGTGTTTGGACCAAGTCTTGTTGTAAATGAGAATGTCATCTAGATACACCACTACAAAAGTATTGGTGAATGGTCGCAGGATATCGTCAATCATCTTCATGAAAGTGGTTGGAGCATTTGTTAAAGCAAAGGGCATGACCAATCATTCAAAAGGGCCTTCCTTTGACTTGAAGGCGATCTTCCATACATCTGTTTGTTCTATCGAGACCTGGTGGTAGCCAGACTTTAGATCAATCTTACTGAAGTATTTTCCCCCCATGAGTTGATCAAGGAGGTCATCGATTTGGGGAATCGGGTACCAATTTTTGACTGTGATTTTATTCAGAGCCCGGTAATTAATGCAGAGTCGCCAAGTTCCATCTTTCTTCTGTACCAACATGAATGGGCTCTCGCAATGTGATGAGTTGGGACATATGTGCCCCTTGTGGAGCAGTTCTTGGATCTGTCGCTTGATCTCCTCATTCTCTAACAGAGAGTGATGATAGACTGGCTCATTGGGAAGCGGTGCACCAAGGGTCAGATTGATGGGGTGCTTGACCTAGCAGTGCAGAGGTACCCCGGTAGGTGAGGCGAAGATATCTGAGTATTCTTCCATGACCTTATCTACTTGCTTCTGCTGTGTGGAGAGGTTGGTCGCAGAGACCTTGGATGTGGCTATGATCTTTCGCTCATTTTGAGAATGAATCACAAAGAAGACATACTTCCCCGTATGAGAGTTGACCTTCCTGCATTGCTTAGCAGAGATCAAGGAAATAACACTAGGTGGGATTGCCTCGGGTATCCTGTGCAATTTCTTGTTCAAATTAATAATAACACTACGAGGCCTAGACTCATATACAACATGACGTTTCCATAAATAAGGTTGGCCCAAAAGAACATCACAAACTTTGAGCGGAGCAACATCACACAATACTTAGTCTTTGAAGGGATTGATGTCGTACGACAGTCGACACTAGTGGCTAATGCAAAGATTGCTTCCTTGGCAGAGCCATCCAATGGTGTAGGGTTGTGGGTGCAACGTTGTCAGTAGGGCCATTCGCTTGACGACCTCTACTGAGATGAGGTTCTTCTGTCTACCGCTGTCAACGATGAAGTGCAACAGAGTGCCTTTTGCCCACATCTGTGAATGGAAGAGGCTCTTTCCTTCTTCTGGCTCATTTGGTTCACCAGGATGGAGCTTGGTGGTAGCAGCGGTGGCATTGGGTTCCCTATTAATGATCCATCTTCCCCTTCCTGGTTCTGACTCAGTGTTAGATTCTGCATCTAATTCAGAGGCTTTTACTTCGGCCACCAACGACTATTTTGAGTGATAGTCAGCAGTGTTATGCCAAGGGCTATTATGGAAGTCACACCACTTCTGGGTGTCTTTCTTTGCTTGCGGCTTGGACTGGTTGTCCTGATACTGTCCATATTTGCTTTGTCCTTTGTTCTGTGGGTTGGAGCTGCCATTTCCTGGCTTTTGTTGTGAGGGGTTCCTAGGCCAAATTGCCGCATCTTTTATTTGAGCTTCTGCTCGATTTTGACGACATATCGGTAGGCTGCGCCCAAGGATGAGATGTCCAGAAATTCCATTTCGGTCTAGATGTATCTATGCAGAGCACCACAATACTTGAGCACCATATTTCGCTCCGAATCTTTGATACCCAACTTGGTGCACAAGGTATGGAAGATACTTGTGAAATCTGACACTGCTTGGTCTCTTTCTTGCCGTAGTGTGGTCTATTTGGTATACAATTAGTCATAACTTTCGACAGGGTAGTATTGTTCTTTAATAACATCCCTGAAGGATACCCAGGTGGCCGTGACTGTAAATAATGAGGGTTCCTTTGTTTCCTTTTGTTCACATAAAGTTTTCCACCAATCTTTGACATGGGGAACGACTTTGCGGAGCACAAAAGTATTATTTTCTCTATTCGAAAAGTTATGGATAGAAAAATACCCTTCTAGTAGATTCAACCACTTGTCTACAACATCTGCGTCTATCTGACCTTCAAATATAGGAATATCAGAGTTTATTTGTACCTTGAAGGGGGCGGCGCCTCCACTCGAAGAAGATGCATCCCCTGTTGGTAGCCGCCGAAGGATTTGCGCGAAACTATCCATCATCTCGTTCCTCTGTTGCGTGAGGGCTTCCTCAAGCAACATTTTGAAAGGATCTCCTGTCTTGTTATCTTTCTTTTCTCCTGCCATGAGAGGTCGCTTGGGCATGCAGGAGATTTTGTTCTCAAGATAAACAAGCTCGAGACCCAACTCTTTGTACTTCGACCTTGTTGGGGACATGCATTAAGATGACAAGGAGCATACCACTCTGATACCACTGATCCATATTTTATGAGCAGAACGAAATGACTACAGATTATTCGCAGGTGCTTAACACAAAATAACAAAGATACAGTAAAATTGTTTTTCTATTCAATAAGAAAATAAGCTGAAACTGTAAAGTGTAGCGAATAACAAGCTCGCTGGAATGGTGGCGGCTTATCTCTGAGAAGAGATGCGACGACTGCGCTCATTCGCAAGAATATGATTACAATGAGGCTCTGAAGGCCTTTTTACAATAAACAAGAATGCCAAAAACCCTGGACATCCAAAAACCTAACCCTAGGAGATGAAGCGCCAAAAGTCATGTGGGCCTCGTTTGCGTAAGTTAGTACATCAACTTCTTGAGGTCGTAACTTTTGCATACGATCTCCGTTTTAGGCGCATGATAGCTCGTTGGAAAGGTACCATTGAGGAGATTCATTTTGGGGGAAACATCGAAAGATCTATAGTGTTGCTCCCCTTTTCCCCCCAAAAAACGTCGTTTAGGGCCTCAAAATAGCTCTGGAAGTTTCACAACCCGAAAAACTGCTAAAAATAATAAATTACCAAATTTGCTAGAAAATTGTTTTGAGCCAGTTGGAAAAGGTGGGTGGCCACCGATATCCACCTAGATCACTACCTAAAGTAATTTACTTTGCAACTCTCCTTTTGTTTGCGATTACAAAAAAATATAAACCCCAAACTCTTTATTAAAATGATAGAAATACCGATTTAACAACTAGAAAGCAAAACCAAAATGAAATGTTGAAGGCAAGAGTTCATAACCAAACTCACTATATGGCAATTGATTAAGTTTACAAGCATTGTGTACACATGCACCCATGTCGACATAAGAACACCAACTCTTGAAGTAGTCGAGATTTAAAACTGAGGTGAAATGCTGAAAGCAAGAATTCATAACCAACTCTATTAGTGAATGGCTCTATAAAATTGCTCAATGGAAGCAAGTTAAATTTACAAACATTGTGTACACCAAACCTTACGAGATGGAGGAACCCAAAACTAAAGTAGCAAGGTGATCAATAACCTACCCGCGATAAAACATTAAATATCGTGTGGGGTCATGTATACGTCATCAGATCTTGACTTCCACTTGTAGACTTCTTCTACCTTTATAATGTATGCAGAGCAAGGAAAACATAAACCCTAATATAAACCCTAAAATACCATGTTATATTTTCTTTTCTCTACTCTAAATAGTAAACCATGCACTTCACAACTTACAAACTCTTGAATTTAAAAAATGGCCAAGCATTGAACCCCACGAACCACATGACCAATTTGGTAAGTTAATTGTTTTACATTTAATAAAAAGGTTTGAAGTTCAAATCAAATCGATATTTAGGATTTTGGGGTTTAAAAGTCAAATGTCAACTCATTGTTACTTGGGCATCAATAATCACCTCGTGACAAAACATTAGATGCTACATGTGATCATGTATACATCGTTGAATCTGAAGTATATGCGACCCCATGAGGCATTCGGTCATCGATACCCAAATTTGAACTTTTAAACCCTAACCCCTTACATATCGACTTGATTTGAAATTCATATTTTTTTTAAATGTAAAACGATTAAATTGACCGTGCGTTCGTGGGATTTGAAATTCATATTGGTCGTGCGTTTCGTGGGGTTCAATGCTCGACCATTCTTCAAATACAAGAGATTGCAAGTTGTGAAAGGCACGATTTAGAATATAGAGTGGACTGGAAAAGAAAATATATAAAATATAACATGTTTTATATTAGGGTTTATACTAGGGTTTGTGTTTCCCTTGCTTTCAATATCTTATAAAGGCAGAAGAAGTCTACAGATGTAACCCAAGACTAGAGGAATCGGAGGCGTGAGTCGAACGTTTGTACTTTCCGTTTTGATATATGGCACTGTAAAATATTGCATGTTTGTATGCTAGGGTTTGTGTTTTACTTGCTCTGCATATTTTATAAGCGCAGAAGTTCATAGATGGACGGCAATACCGGAGGTAAAGGAAGTGAGAGGCGAGTGTTTGTACAGGAACGGGGGATTTGTGTATTCTTATATCGTACTGTAAAATGTTGTATGTGTGTATGCGAGAGTGAGAAGGGGGGAAATGATGAAATAACTTTCCCCAAATGATCGACTGTGATATCATCCACTGCTTTCTGCTCTTCTTCGGATGAGCAGTCCAAGCCAGTCGTTTCTGATCCCCTTTCATCGCTCTCTGTTTTATTAGGATGCCCTTTTCAGACTTTCTAGTTTTCAGGTTTTATTCTCTATAATCTGATTCCAGCGTTTTAGGTTTTTCTAATGGGCTCAGAATTTGGTTTCTCATGATTTTTTTAACTGGGTTATTGTTTTTGATGTTTGAGAAGGGAATTCATGTGGAGTGTTGAAGTAGGTGACGCTTGTAAAACGATCAAGCATTCCTGTTGTTTATTCTCCTCAAGCATGTCTTGAAGACAAAATGCTCATGTTCCCACGAGCTCCATGATATTACCTCAAGATGCCCCTACTGTGAATGGATGCCTTTGTATTTTCAAAGAATCCATTTTCCTGTATTTTCAAAGAATCCATTTTCCTGTATTTTCAAAGATTCCATTTTCCTGTATTTTCAAAGAATCTATTTTCCTGTATATTACCTCAAGATGCCCCTACTGTGAATGGATGCCTTTGTATTTTCAAAGAATCCATTTTCCTGTATTTTCAAAGATTCCATTTTCCTGTATTTTCAAAGAATCTATTTTCCTGTATTTTCAAAGATTCCATTTTCCTGTATTTTGTTTCCTCTGGAACAGTTTGTAATCGCGGCATACTACAACGAAGTTGTTAGTAGCATCACCTTACTGGTCTGCCGCACAGAATTGGTCAAGATCTGGATTATGCCGAGGATATTGTTTCCAAGATAATCATTTCAATTTTCAATACAAATATATGTTTCTAAAACCAAAAATCGTTTCGCTGCAATTAGGTTTTTCACAAACCAATATCCATTAGGGTTTATCCCAGGAAGAACCAAGTTTCGTTCTTCAGGGCTTTGTTTGGATTAGCGCTATTTCATTGGGAACGCTAAATAATATCGCAGATTGATCTTTGATCTTTATTAAACCCTCAGCTGCACATTCCTCCATCATTCCTTAGCTGCACATTCCTCCATATTTGTGAAAAGCCTCAGCTGCACATTCCTCATCATGCCTCGTCACCAGATCAAACTTAATAGAGACCTTGGATTAATATGAGCTTGTCTTTTTCTAATTGTTTGTGTTAATTGTATTTTTTTTATAAATATAGGATATCAGTTTCTATTGCAGTTAAATCTATGTTAACCACGAAACGGTGTTCACCTGTGATTTCCTTTCTTTTGTGTTTGGGGACATTGATTTAGAGACTGGTAATGCATCAGTACAGAAAACGCACAAAATGTTACCAAACACAACAGCTGTAAATAAGTTAATTTAAAGTTCACATCTTACCATTGCCTATTAATATAATAACTTGTTTTTGTCTCTTTTGCAGATTGCGTTGTTTTTGTCTCTTTTGCAGATTAGAGTGGTCAATTTTGTTTTGTTGTTTTGTCTCTTTTGCAGATTAGCATATTAGAAGATTAGCATATTAGAGTAGTTAATTCTATGTAATTTGTTTTTGTTCAGTTTTATAGGTTTTCAATAAACTCAATCTGTTTTTGCATTTAAAAATACAATTTAAGTAACAAAAAATTGTGATTTCATACAAATTTATGTTATTGATTTCTGACAAAAAAAAAACATAAAATAATTAAACATTTCATCAAAGAGATTTCCCTGCCAACACATTACAAGTGATCTCCAAACACCTTCCATCCCACCCTGCAGAGTGGACATCAACTCTTCTGATGCAATTCTTTTCTTATTTATTTTCTTGCATACACCTAATACTGAAATGAAAAGAGAAGTTTTTAATAAAATATTCATTATATCCATTATTAAAACTAGAAATCTACTTCTAATAAAATGATTTGTTTTCTGATAAAATTTAATTTTAATAATATATGTATAACTAAATAAAACTAAAAAACTATTTGTAATAATGTTTTTTTTTATAAAATTTGACTTTAATACTATACACAACTAAATACTTCTTCCCAGAAACAAATTAATCTCCTTAAATACCTTTTCCCAGAAACAAATTGATCTACTTAAATACTTCTTCCAAGAAACAAATTGATCTCCTTGCTAAAAAGGTATGTTGTTTTATTTTAAATTATCGAGTAATTTGGATTTATTTTTGAAATAAAGTAATCAATCCATTGCAACAATGTAATAACCATCAACTACTTCTTTCAATCATGTGAGCTAAACCCAATTAACATCAAAATCTAGATGTCAATTATCATTAGATAGAAATAAAAAACAATTTAATATCATTAAGTAATTTTAGATTTATTTTTAAAAGTAAAATAATAAATCTTTTGCAAAATCATTAACTACTTCTCCCAATCACTTGAACTAAGCCCAATTAGCATCAGATTCAATACATCAATTATCATCTTATATAAATAAAAAAACAATTTAATACTCTAAACAAGGATTTAGAGAGATGAGTCTAAGAGAGATAATATATATTATTGCAATGTTTATCTATTGTAATAATTTCAAATTGTTTGTTAGAGATACAACTTTTACTAAATTGCAGATTATACAAATCCATGAAATTGCAGATTGTACAAATCCAAAAAAGAATTTTTTGACTGGGTTAAAATGTAAATGTGAAAAATAAAAAGTATTATTTTTTTTTTTAAATATAGAAAATCATAATTTTTTTTTTTTAGATATTTTAAATCTTGTATTTTTTAAAATGTAAAAAATTGAGTTGAAAAGCTTTGTTAGTGAGAGTTAAAATTCATTTGCATATGATTGTCTTTGAAGTCAATTATTGAGTTTAAGAGCAACAATAACAAGAAGAGCGGTTTCAAAGAGAGCGGTGAGGGCTTTGTGGCTAGGGTTTCACTAGTCGCATCCTTGAACATTCCAGAGGGATGAAGGTGAGTGAGTGAGGAGTGCGGTCGAGCGAATAGCTGCATTCCAGAACACTCCTGTGGAGTGTGGGCGAGCGAGGAGTGTGGACGAGTGGTTCAAGGGCGTGGAGTGCGAGCTTGGCGTGAAAAACACTTCGGGTGTGGAGCTCGGGCTCTTCGGATTATCGGATTTCACTACAACTCTACAACTTTGTTTGGAGCTTGGAGTTGAGGTTGCTAATGGAGCATGGGCGAGCGGCTTCATGGGAGAGGAGCGTGGGCCCTGTGGGTACATCATACTCCGGGTGAGGAGGTTGGACTCTGTGGTTTCAGCTTCTATTCGCTGTGGGTGATGGGTTTTTGCCCTTTTGTTCGGGTTTATGGTTTTTTCCGGCCTCCTTTGTCCTCTTGGGAAAGAAGAGGTTTGGGCCAGAGCTTTGAGGTCGTTGGGGGCGTGCGGTGTTTATTTGCAAACACCTTGAGGTTCCTTGGGGGCGTGCGGTGTTTGGTTAACATTTTGAGGTCCTTCGGGGCCAAGCAACTACTGGTTATTTCAAATCACTTTTTGCATTGTTTTTGCAACCCGCGTGCTGGTTTTTGTAAGGTTTATGGTATTTTGTGTAGCTAAGTATTATTGGTTTAGTACTTGAAAACTGATCTTATGATGCAATCACTGTTTTGAAAACAGATTATATATTTATAAATATAATGTGCAATTTTCTTGTGGAAAAAAGAGTTGAAGGGCAACAAAATAAAATATTGAGATTGAAATATAAGCAACTTGTATGTCGCTTTCACATTTAAGCCATCTAGAAGCTCTTCATTGAACCTAAAATGGTAATTTTCACTTGGTCTTAAGGATAAGTGGCTTGGCATTGGGCCAATAGAATCAACAATAAGAGAATCTCTATGTTTGATTTTTGTGTGCAAATGAAATAACCAAGCATGTCTTTTGGTATGTGATCTTGCTCAATCGAAGTAGCAATGTTTACCACTTATGTAGTCAATGCCTACCTAAAAGGTCTCTTGTGTGAGGCAAACTTTCATGGGCTATAGGATTTTGAGAACTTCGTAACTTGATCAAATACAAGTTGTATTGTTCATTTTGAAACAAAGGAATGTTATTCCTTTTAAATAGCTCAAAGAGTGATACAATTTTTGGAAATGAAGGAATGATATCCAATTCAGGAAAAAAGTACAAATGGATGTGGGACATCTATGCTAGTTTATAGATTATTAGGGCAAGGTGCAATGCACTATGATCAGGGACTCCTCTGCTCACCCCTACTTGTTCTACAAAATCCCATGGGTATATCTCGTACATCATTGCATAGGGAAAGTTTTTCAGAAATGTTAACATAAGAGAGCCCTTTTTGGGCACCTTCACCTTGCCCTCAAAATTACAAGTTTTCAACATTTGTTGTTTCACATCTTTGAAAGTGAGAAACTGTCAACCTTGAACAAGGTAATGATGGATGATACCTCCTTGAATAAGGTAATGATGGATGGGATACCTTATTATCATGGAACTAGTGGGAGCCACCTCTCGTAGAGAGATGACTTTCCACCAAATGTAAGTGTGACCTTGTATGTAGCATCACATATTGCTATATTTAACCTTTCCCATTTAGTTTTAGAACTGATTTGAGGAAAATATAAATTTATTTCGTAGGTTTGAGGCTAGGGTTTATGTTTTCCCTTGTCCTTCATATACTATAAAGGGAAACAACATTGTAAGGGTGTAACGGATATGTTTGAACTTGGCTTTCTGCTCTTTGATATTGTAAGAAGATACAACAAGTAGGTTGTAAAGTGTTGTTTGTGTATACTCAATTGAGGGGGAAATGATGAAATAAGTTTCCCCAAATGATTGACAGTGATATCATCCATGGCTTTATGTTCTTTTTTGGAGTAGTCCATGTCAATCATTTCTAATTCCCCTTCCCATTGCTCTCCTTTTTATGTGGATGCCCTTATCTATTTTATTTTTTTGTTGGCCCCTATAATCACACTTATGTCATAGTTTTTCTCCCATCACTCCATCATCCATTCCTAAAAAATAGTAGTAGCAAGTTGTCAGGCCAGGGATGGAAGAAAAGATAGCTCCACATTAATGCATTTGGCATTAAGATAATAGGTGCATATATACAAAAATAAATCATTATTGGTCTTCCCCAACGGGTGACCCTTCTTATTATCTACGACTCTTCATATGTACATTACAGTTACAAGAACGCAATCCCAAGGATGATGTGTCCAACATCCCCCCCCCCACCTTAATTCAAAGGGGTGTGTGTGAGTCCAAGCATCATTATGAACTTCTCGATTTTTTCTCTTCCAAGCGCCTTGGTGAAGATGTCTGCAATTAGCTCATTTGTGGAACAATGGTTCAAGTGCCACATATTCTGCAGTTGCCACATATGTTGCCTCTGTTGTGGAATCTACTGGAACTGATTGTTTGTGTGATCTCCAGCAGATAAGTGCTAATCCAAGACTCATGAGATAGCCCGAAGTTGATACTCCATTTTCTTTATCTCCATCAAAGTCTGAAACATAATATTCAATCAGATTGAAGTCATCCACCTTAGAGTTCCCGAGTCCAAAATCTTGAGTTCCTTTCAAGTATTTTAGAACTCGTTTTGTAGCAGACCAATGTCCTTCACAAAGATTTTGCATGAACCTGGAAAGAATTCCAACAACAAATGAAATGTCTGATCTGGTGGTAGTAAGATAGATAAGACTTCCCACAAGTTGTCTATACTTGGTTGCATCCTCAAATTCATTCCCTTTTGATGTGAGTTTCAAATTATGTTCCAATGTACTTCTTCTGGGAGATGCATATGTACTTTGAATTTTGTATCACTTCAATGCTCAAATAATAGTGAAGATGTCCCAAATCTGTCATCTCGAAGTCTTTCTTCAACTTTCTTTATGGATGCAATGTAGTTCTCATTGTTCCATGTTATGAACAAATCATCTACATATACAAGATACACAACTATTTTTCCAACTTTCTTGACAAACAAAGTTGCATAGTCAAGATTGAAATACTTGAAATTCAATTTCAGAAGATGCTCAGTTAAATTTTCATACCATGACTGCGATGCTTGTTTCAAGCCATAAAAGGATTTGATGAGATTGCATACCTTATGTTCTTGCCTCTTCACAACAAAGCCTTCTCGTTGAGACATGAACGCATTCTATTTCAAGTCTTCATTCAAGAAGGAAGTCTTCATATATATTTGATGAATTTTCCATCCATTTTGTGCTGCCATGGAAAATAGAGTGCGGATGGTAGCCCATTTGTCTTTGGGGGCAAAAGTATCCTCATAATCAACACCTTTATGTGCAAATCCTTTTTCCACGAGCCTTGCTTTGTGCTTGTCGAGTGAGCCATCTGATCTGTACTTGTTCTTGAATACCCACTTGCAGCCAATCGGTTTGGTTCCATATGGAGGGTCCACCAACTTCCATGTCCCATTCTTGATGCGAGCATCATATTCCTTCTACATGGCTTCTTTCCATTCATCATGAGAAGTAACTTCTTTAAAGGAAGTTGGTTCAAGTTTAGTAGATAATTTCAACTCACAATCATATAAAACATCCATATCATCTACATCACCTGAGTTTGAATTATCTATATTACCTCCATCTTGCTTTGAGGACAATCTGGTTCTGGTCTTTCCGACCTCATCAGGTTGAACACTTTCAAGTGTTTTTGTAGCCATTTTGGTGGACCTTTTTGAGATGGTCTAGGTTGCTCGGTTGATTGAGATGGTGCCGTGTTCTCATCAAGCCTCAACTTTTCAATCCTCTCAATCACATCATCGAACCGAACTTCAAGTTTCGATGATGCAACAGGAACTTCTTCACGTGGGGTGATGGTACTACAAAAGGAGATTCCATAGATTGACCCAAGATAGGGATCCCCCCTTCAAGATGTGGAATCTCATCATCAAATTCATGACATGTCTTTTACACAAGTGAACTTGTCAAGATGATCAAGGCCCCTCTCAACAGTTTTGTCTTTCTTGGTGGATTCAAGAAAGATCACATCTCTAGAAAGGATGAACTTCTTGTATGTCTCATCATAAAGATGATACCCCTTGGTGGTATTTGAGTACCCCAATAAGATGCACTTCCGACTCCTTGCATCAAGCTTGCTTCTTTGTTCTTTAGGAATCAAGACATAGCAGGTGGAACCAAAGACCTCGAGATGCCTCATTGAAGGAATGTGGCCATACGACATTTCATAAGGAGTCTTGTTTTTAATAGCATGAGATGGACACTTGTATTTGACATAAACTACACATAGAATTGCATCATCCAAAAACATCAATTTAACATTCTTGAAAAACATCATGGAACAAATGATATTTAGGAGTGTCATGTTCATTCGTTCAACTACACCGTTTTGTTGAGGATTGTATGAAACTATTGTTTGATTTTTGATCCCATGTTGGCGAAGGTAACTTTCAAATTCATTAGAGATGTATATTTTCTTCCATTATCAGTGCGAAGAGAGTCAATACGAGATTGAGCTTCATTTTGAATCCATACATGAAAATTTTTAAATGTTTCAAAAACTTGTGATTTATCTTTCAACAAGTACACCCAACACATCTTGATGTAATCATCAATAAAAGTCATGATACATTTGTTTCCATTTGCAGAAGGAACATGCATAGGGCGACACAAATCATAATGAATCAGTTCAAATTTTCTACATGCTCTGGAAGTGGAACCATGAAATGGTTGTTTGCTATGCTTTCCAAGGATACAAGCATCACATTGTTTCAGTTTCCTAGGAATAGTAAGCAGACCAAAAACATCATTCTTTCTCAATAAACGAAGACTATCATAATTGATATGGCCAAATCTAACATGCCACAAAAGACTAGATGGCATTATACCCTAGTCATTATGAGAGAGCTATGCAATAATGTGTGTATGGGCAGATGTCCCATTCAGCTTCAACAATATTCCATCTTTTATTCTAGTCACGACAACCATGTTGTGAAAATCCTTCCTTATCTCAACTTTGCCACCGATCATATGAACATAATGGCCTTGTTGTCTGATGTGCACAAGGGACAACAAGCTTCTTCACAACTCAGGAAGATAGAGTACATTGCGCGGAAGAAAATTTGGGAGTCTAGGAAACTTATGTTAGAATTGGTAGCTCAGAGGTACTTTTGCATTAGTGGCGCCCAACATACGGAAGTGATTGAGCACACTTTCTCCCTAGTGACTTTATAATATGTTTTTATAAAGTAACTTTATAAAGTGATTTTGTTAAGTTGGGTCTTTTAATTTTTAAGTGTAAAAGTGAGTTTATGATGTTATGGGTCACTTTAGTGACTTAAGTGACCTTAACGAATGATTAAGTCGTGAGCATTGATCTCATGATGGAAAGATCTAATCTTGACCGTCAATCTCATTGGAAGACCAAGGGTTAGAGAATTTACATTTCAAAATTAGATAAAGGCAACTCTTGAGGGGGAGAGGGGTGCACTTTTTGAGGATAGTTGAAGGGAAGGTGAAGAGACACACACCCCAAGAAGGTTTCTTTGCTTGGAGGGAAATAGTTTCAACAATGGAAATTGGCATGCATCCATAGGAGAGGGATTGGCATGCACTTCAAGAAAGCTTCAACATTAAAGTGTATCAATACCGTACACCAAAGAGGTCATATAATACAGTTTTGTGGAGGCCATACAACAAGTTTTGTTGGCTTTGCAGCTACAACCATGCACAAAAATCTATGCTAAGTTTAAGCACATATTTCTAGGTGTTAACTCAGTTGCTAACAAGTCCGTACAATGATATAATGTTTTGTACCTCTTTTGGGCATGAAAAACAAGGTTTATTTCTGTTGTTTGTGACTATACATTCTGTACAATTTGTATTAGAAAGTCTAGTTTGGATTTCAGACTGTGTTACTCAGGAAATAATTGGATTTTTTGCTCAGATAGATTGAAAGTACAACTTATTAATGCTGAATATTTACTATTGTTGTACTCATAATTTCCCTAAAGCCGAATAAAGAAACATTCTCCTTAAATTTGTATTTTTCTTATGTTTTCTTCAAGGGACATTGCCCAGATTTTTATGTGCCAAATGGAAGAATTTGTCTACTGTTCAGTTATATTCCATTAATGGTTTTTAGTTTCAAATCTATGACATTAGTGTTTATGCTCATTAAGCACAATTATGTATTGGGTTTTAATGCTTTACCGTTGAAGCTTAATAGGAGGTTGAAATCAATGTATGTCATATTGAGCTATTTTCTACATGGTATTAGAGCAGGTGCTCTGAAGTTCAGTGGATAGTTTGGCACTTGGGACAATAAGTGATTTACTTGGAAGAAGGGGAAAGAGGGTTCTTTGTCAGGTGGAAAAAGATGACTTCCAACATCAGGTTTGAAGATAGGTTGGAGGGGACCTCCAACTACCTACAATGGAAGGCAAGAATCATAAGTTGTGGTCATTTGCGAACATCGTCATGCCAGTACCTGCGTCAGATCCCATAGCTCTGGATGTTGATGAACCGAAGGAATCCAAGACACATAGAATCATCTTGGACAGAGTCGAAGACCACCTTATTCCACACTTGGCTAAGAAGAAGACAACCAAAGATACGTGGGATGTGTTATCACTCCAAGAAACCCTTTGTGGTTGCAGACCAAAGGTGCTTGGTAACTTAAGAAATGAATGTTTTTGTATTTTGTAAAGGTGGATCAATGGGATAACTCAATTCAGCTTATGGCATTCAAACATCAAAATGGTAAACGAATAGACAGTGCTCTCAAAGATTGATTAATCAGCAAATAACTTTTAAATGGGTGAAGAACAGATTGAAGCTAAACCA
>ML794284.1:98371-118047 GCA_009831015.1 Picea engelmannii
GCTTTCTTTCTGGTTTTATAAATACAAAAAGACAAAAATAGATCCTTGGCTGTCTTAGGGCAGCGAACACATGATTTTTGCAGGTTTTAATTAAATCTGTAATCTGTCCATATTGTATATTTGTGAATAAAGAATGATTGCAGATGACAATTAAGTAGTTGATTTGAGTTATTATGATCATAGTTAGTAGTTTGTGCATATATAAGTAGTTAGTAATTTGTAGTTAGATTAGTATAGTTAGTTTTAGTTGTTTTCTTAGTTTCTAGTTTCCTTAGTTTAGATCATTTAGCTTAAATCACTTTNTCTTCGGTTTCCTTGCGAGACCTTAGAGCGGCCAACGGAGCCGTTAAACTCGTCAGGGTGGTCCATACCAAACGGCTTGGGTTATTTAGACAACCCCGGACCGGTTCCACTCTCCCAGTTGACGGACGGTCATTTTCGCCCGTCAACAATTGCCTATTTAGTTGTCATTTAGATTTTGCTAACTAGTTGTTAATTAGTTTATTCATTAGTTTATTTTCCACATGCCAGAACCATGTTTTAATTTCCATTTTTAAGCATTTTCTTTCTTGCACTTTGAATTGTTAAGATAGATATAACATAGTTTGACTTTATGTAGTTCATTTCCTAGAATTAGATTGCAATTATACTTCTTAGTTAATGATTGAATTTAATTATGAAGTTTGTTTACATAGCATAGAAGTACAATTATGATCTTGTTATATTGTTGATGGTTAATAATTTCATGAATATGCAGGGTAATTAACATTGTTTCTGTAATGGCTAAATTCTCATTGGATTGTCTAATCCATACCTTTCACTTTGCTATTGAGATTAGTGTAGAGCTTATACTGCTTGAATTATCCTTTGTTGTCAAGTGTCATCGAGATATCATACGACACCAGAGACATTCACACAACCACCAACACTATATTTGAATTTTCATAGGTTAAAAGATAGCTTCTTGCTTTCGTAGATCAAAAGATAGTTTCTTGCTTTTGTAGATCAAAAGATATAGTTTCTTTCTTTCATAGATCAGAATATAGTTTTATTGTTGTTGTAGGATAAATAGTCTTTTGCTTTGATAGGTTAGAGAGCATTTTTCTTATCATAGATTAAAGGTTAGTTGTTAGTCCTTCTTTCTTTCAATTAAATAGATTTCCTTTTATGAATTAGAAATAGTTTTGAAGTTTGAATTAAGAATATAGTCCACTCGCCTCTTAGGCTAGATAGTTGTTCAATGAGAAATTTTAATTAGATTACTTACAGTATAAGTTATCTTAGAATAGTTAGTTGTTTATTTGCTTTAATAGGCTAGCTAGTTGTTCTGGTTATTTGTTTACTTGCTTTAATAGTTTAGCTAGTTGTTTTGCTTACTTGTTTACTTGCTTTAATAGGTTAGTTAGTTGTTTTTCTTACTTGTTTACCTGCTTTCATAGAATAGTTGCTGGCTTGTTTATTTACTTGTTTTCATAGGGTATTTGCTCATTGAATTTAGGTTGGCAAGTTAAAGTAGTTTGTTTTTGTTATTTGTTTATTGTTATGCTTAATAGTTGATTTTTCTTATTGTTATAAACTAGTTTGCTTCACGTAGGGTTTTTACTTGTCTTCTTAGAACTATCCATGGATCCTTGCTCCAAAAGTACTTAGGTTACATAGTTTCAAGTTGCTTAGTAGGGTTTGCTCATTAGATAGCTTTGCTTGAATAGATTATCCCTTAGATAGCCATTTCCTTAGTTATAATATACTACTACCATCCCTTCTACCTTTGGCATATATTTTGCTACAACTCTAAGTTTACTTACCCCGAGTTGACAATTTAATTGAGGGTTTTTAGTGCATATAGAACACCCATCACCCACCTACTTTTTATTTTCCTAGGTTGAATAGTCTATGTCGAGGGTGCCCCTGGTCAAAGATATTCTCCCCTAGATGAGCGCACCACATTCTCTTCGGTATTGAGTCGGTTACACCTTAGTTAGACTAGTGGAGTGGAGTCTTGCATGGAAACCTTGGTATTATCACCAAGTTTTGCATACATACCTCGGTATCATCACCATGAGGGTGCACTTACCTTGGGATCATCACCAGGAAGGCACCACACATGTGCATGCTATATTATCTCCTCACTCCACTTGTGATTATCTAGTTAACTGATGATTGCATGGCCAGTTAACTAGGACTAGGTGGCAGTTCACTCCATAGTTTGTCAGTGAGTTTTCACATCTCTGTAGATCACTACTATGACACATTAGTTTTCTCATGTAGAGTATATTATGTGTATTTTTACTATTCTCTCATTAGTGCATACAATTCTTTTCATTCTTTCTCTCAAGCTTATCTCTCTTTCCCTTTCCTCTCTCACAAACTTTATGTGACTTTTTCTACTAGCTATATTCTCTGTGTGATAAGTTTCCATGAAGATTCACATTAACCCTCAAAGTCCCTAGTGTTTACCAGATGTCCAGATTGGCTTGTCGGTTTTCATCTGCATTTTTCCCCCTTAGAACATGAAATGGTTCCACTCTTTGAAATGTTTCAATCTCCTAGTGGATTTGGCAGGCGATTGCACTTAGGAGATTATCGAAAGGTAGAGACTCAAACCTCACATGGTTAATGATAATTTTTGAGTCCCATAGAAGAGTAATATAATCAATGCCATGTTGTCTTTCCAATTGAATACCTTGATAAAACACATAGGCCTCGACCTGGTTGTTAGTGGCATGCCCAATGTTCCAAGAGTAGAAGAGCTCTACATTTCCTCTAGAGCCAAAGATAACCTCAAATGCTCCTTTTGTTCCAGGGTTGCCTTTAGAGGCTCCATTGAAACTCAGAATGTGCTTCAGGGAAAGGAATTGGGGCAGTCCTCATGCAAGATGGGAGTCCTTTGGCCTTCACTAAAAAACAACTTTCAGAGAGACATTTGGGCCAATAAATCTATGAAAAGGAAATGTTGGCTATTATGCATGTCGTGGATCTTTGGCGTCCTTATCTCTTAGAGAAACTCTTCCAAATTAAAACTGATCATCGGAGCCTCAAGTGTTTTTTGGAACATCGAATTTCATCCTCGGAGCAATAATAATGGGTGACCAAGCTATTTGGATATGATTATGAGATCATTTACAAGAAGGGAAAATAAAATGTGGTTGCTGACATTCTTTCCAGAAAGTATGAAGAAGAAGGGTTCCTCTTTTCCCTCTCCTTCATTGTACCTAATTGGATCCAAGCTGTTCGCCAAGAATGGTTGCAAGACCTCAAACTTTCTCGCATGATCCAACAATTGCAACACCATTCTCTAGCTTCTCCAGGGTACTCTTGGCACAATGAATAGCTTCGCTACAAGGCCCATTTATATTTAAGCAAACAATCACAAATTAAATCCACAATGCTTGTTGAGCTTCATGCTTCACCTACAGTTGGACATTCAAGGTTTACCAAAACCTATGAAAAGGTCAATTTTTTTTTTTGGGGGGGATGGTGTGAAACAAGACATCAACACATTTGTGGATAAATTTGATGTGTTTCTATGCAACAAGGGATAAATAGTCAAATCCCTAGGCACTCTCCAACCTCTTCTGATTCCCCTTGCTATTTAGAGGAATATTTCTATGGATTTCATTGTTGGATTACCTAAATCGAGAAATAAGTCAATCATCATGGTGGTAGTAGATCGTCTTTCCAAACATGTTCATTTATGTTCTCTTCAACACCCATTCACCACATCCACAGTGGCTCAAATTTTCATGGAAAATATCTTCAAACTTCACAACATGCATTATTCTATTGTCTCTAACAAAGATCCAACTTTCACCAGTAATTTTTGGCAAGAATTGTTCAGGCTCCAAGGAACCCAATTGAATCTCAACACCTCCTATCATCCTTAGACTGATGGCCAAACTGAAGTTGTCAACAAGTGTTTGAAGACATATTTGTGGTGTCTTACTTCTGAAATACAAAATTAGTAGGCTCAATGGTTACCCCTAACTAAATGGTGGTACAACACCTCTTACCATACAATGGCTTGCATGAATATTTTTGAAGTAGTCTATGGACAAAATCCACTGCCGATTCTCTCATACATGCCAAGGGTTTCGAAGGTTCAGGAGGTTGACAAAAATATTACAGTCCGAGAGGCCATTCTTTGTATGCTCAAAGAAAATTTGGTCATGGCTCAAAATCACATGAAGCAACAAGCAAATCAAGGTCATTCCAAGTGTCAATTTGTTGAAGGGGACCAGGTGTTTCTTTGTCTGCAACCTTATAAGCAGACTTCATTCAAAGTTGAACATTGTCAAAAACTTGCTCTCAAATTTTATGGTCCTTATACCATTCTCAAGTGTGTGGGGCCTATGGCCTACCAGTTAGCTATGCCCAATGATTCTACGATCCATCTTGTTTTTCATGTCTCGTGCTTAAATAAAGTGATTGGAACTAAGTTCCAAACTGAAACGAGTCTCCTATTGGATGAAGAAGGTTCCATTTGGTTGCATCCACAAGCAATCTTGGACCAGGGAGAGTGTCGCCTCCGTCAGCGCACCATCAATGAAGTGTTAGTTCAGTGGAAATATAGAACTTTGCAACAATTTCTTCATCTCAAGACTTAAGAACAAGTTTGTTCTTCAAGGGGGAGGGCATGTTAGGGACCTAACCTCCCTAACCCCTCATGTAGGTAGAACAATATATTTTCCATGTAATAAAGGCCGAAATTAGTTAATAAGAAAAATTTAATAAATGTGAACAAGTCAATGCAATAAGATCTAATATAAGTTTTTTCTTCTAGAAGATCTTCCCCTAGAATGTTTTTTAAAAGATAGAATTAATATAACTAAGAGTAGGAGGCATGATAAGTCTTTGTCTTGAGAATTATTGTAATAGATTGTTGCTCGATTGAAGGTTTCCCCCTTGAAGAGGCAAGTGAACATTTAGTTACTGTGAATGCTATAAGGTTACATTATTCATTTATAGACTTCTCTTATGTGAATGTTGTGTCTCTCCTAGTATGCTTGTTTTCTTCTTTATTATTAATGGTATGAGATAAATGGATAGATAGTTATGAATGAGTTATTGTATGAGACATCTTTGTACATGCATGTATTCATGAATATGTGTTATTATCATTGTAATAGACGTGGTGTGAATTATTGTAATAGAGCATTGCTTTGTTGAAGGTTGCCCCCTTGAAGAGGCAAGTGAACATTGCTTCCTATCAATAAATGTATTCTTTTTGGTTTTGGTTCTCTACATTTTATTGTTCTGCTGGTATTTTGGTACCTAATAGTTACTGTGAATGCTATAAGGTTACATTATTCATTTATAGACTTCTCTTATGTGAATGTTGTGTCTCTTATAGTATGTTTGTTTTCTTCTTTATTATTAATGGTATGAGATAAATGGATAAATAGTTATGAATGAGTTATTGTAGGAAACATCTTTGTAACAACTAACTGTGTAGGCTCGATATAAAGCAATGGAAGACATCCATATCTCTTCATTTAATGAAAACATTCACACACTACATTTTTGCATTCCATTAATTACTCACACCCCCCTTTTGGAATGGAACTCCTATCCCAAATGGTGTGAAGTCTAATTGAGACTCCATATAAAGGAACACTCGTGTCTGTCTATTGAAGGGCATTTCACCCATGATGTACGGTCAAACTATATTAACTTTTCCAAATATATAAATTTGTACTAAAAATTCTTATTTATACGACTAAATTTATGATATGTTTTCACTAATATACAAACAATAACAAAGCTCAAGAAAATGATTTATTTAGGTTGTATATCTCATGTTTAAAAACATTTTAATCCTGTCTTTCTGTCTTTCTGAAAGGCAATAGTCTAAACTTTCTATCTTTTGGCAATTTTCCTGTGATTTTATGATATGTTTTCACTAGTATACAAACAATAACAAAGCTCAAGAAAATGATTTATTCAGGTTATGTATCTCATGTTTAAAAACATTTTAATCCTCTGTCTTTCTGAAAGGTAGTAGTATAAACGTTCTATCTTTTGGCAGTTTTCCTGTGATTTTTCCATTTGATTTTGCCCGAAATCAAGTGAGAAATGGTTGAATCTGCAGATTTGAGTGGCTAAATTCATGTAATCCAAATGTTTCAGGGGCTTTTCAGCATGCTGAATCCATTTATGCATTCAAAAATGCAATTTAAACGACATAAAATAGCAATTTTATCCAAATTTACATCCCCCAATTCCCGTAAAAAAAAACTCAAAAAATATAACCCAACGCCTACTAACTAATTGAACACATCAATGCGAAGTATATCTTCAAAATTAGTTGAGTTCAGCGCGAGGTATATCTTCAAAATTAGTTGAGTCGCTCCGGTGAAAGCCGTGTAAGCTACTGACACAAATATGTTTAAGAGGTTCAATGGGTTGGTCAAGTGGTGTGGGATTAACAAATTCACACTCTACTTCTCCCTCAGGCAGCACGGTGTCATCCCAAATTTTGTGGATAAATCTTCCTTCCCGTAACCTCTGTACCACTTGCCATTTACACAGGTTGAAACCCTCATCTTCTCTACGCGAGCGAATATATATCCGCAACTGCTTCTCACCTTCGTCATCGTATTCAACACACCAAGTCCATAGAAATACAGGATCACGATGAGCCGGCGATAACATCCATCCAGCTCTTATCCAACGTGCATTTGCCGAATCATATCTCAGTATATGGAAATTTCTGTCGTAGTAACCTACAAGCAGAACATTTTTCTCAACATTCAGATTGCCTCCAAACTGAGCTTGGACTATGCTTCTGTGCCATGCGCCGGTAATCAGGTGAACAAACAAAACACCCTCTGTGTAAGGAACTGCGGCTGACCCAAAGTAATACAGTCTGTTCCCCACATGCACAAAAAGTGGCTGCGGAGTGTACATGCTGGAGAGAAAATGTACATGCCGTGCCCTACCAGTCATTTGTTCCAATGCAGGTGTCTCTGTTATATCCAAATAATAATCTGTTACATCCAATATAGAACGCACATGACGCCCTCTGCGACATATGCGATATACATAAAGGTTACCTGCGGCCCGGTTTGATCTGCATATATGCAATAGCAAGTCAAGATGATTTTCACTTCTACATACTTCCTTCCATTGCCATAAACCACTGCCAACGTCTAAAGTAATAATTCTAATGGTGGGATTAGGGCCGGGCACGCGTCCACGAAAATACAGCCTTCCGTCAACCACTCCTAAAAATTGTTCCTCGGCAGAGTTTGTGTATGGCCCGCGTCCACTGATGGGGGCGACGTTTCTCCATTGCCTATCGAAAAGTTTCAGCATATTGCAGGATTCTCTTAAACGCACATTTTCCCTGTAAATTTTAAATTTAAAACGTTATTCGGA
This sequence comes from Picea engelmannii, assembly GCA_009831015.1. Lineage (NCBI taxonomy): Eukaryota > Viridiplantae > Streptophyta > Pinopsida > Pinales > Pinaceae > Picea > Picea engelmannii. The sequence continues at coordinate 105,749 of ML794284.1, forward strand.
AAGACTTAACTACATCCAGCAATAAATAAACTATAAATCCAATGATCACGGAAGAATCTCGAAGAATCTCGAGACCCTCTCAGCTGGTGATAAATATGCACCTTGCTGTAGAGTTTTTAAGATTGTAGTAGGTAATTACGCCGAAAGGCAGGCGTACATCTATTGATAATGGACAGATTTAATAGGGGTTTAGTGCTTAATAAATTTTCTATGGACAGGATTAAATATGGCTGGAATATTCTTAGTAGTCACACAAAATAAATGGCTGTGATTTCAATCATTAACTTTCTAGCTATTATAAAGACATCCTTTTTATGTGTTTACTTTTTTACATTTACCTAATCATATTTAAAAATTACTTCGATAGCTAACTGATTGCCACGTAAGTGATTAACACAAATTAAAATATTAACACCAGATAAATGAAGCTCAACCGTTTATTTGTTAATCAATAATAAAATTTAATATATTCTTTGAAGGATTCTTTTCATCTTATCAACCTTTAGGCGTTGATCAGCCACAATTATGTGGCTGTGCTAGTATATAATATATCCCAAAATATATACAAAAATAATTTGATGGTATATATACTTGTCATTGTAGTATTAAAAACTCTACAGCAGACTGGACTGTATATTGATCGCCCTTTAAAGACATTTAGGTAATAATGGCGAAGAATGAATAGCTTTGAGTACCTGTGTCGATACATACGATAATCCACTGCAAGACGGCATTCAAGCGGCTGCTTCAAACGGGTTAGTATAGCAGTGAGTTCTCCAATAAGGTCTAATCTGTTTCCGCCTTGTACTCCAATTGCGTGTAACGCGTCCCTCCAGGCTCTGCTCAAGGCCATCAGAAGGGGTCGGGTGTGCCATGGCAAGAGGGGGATTATTCCCTTCTCCACAATGTGATCAAGAATACCAGGGATCAGTGAAGAACCGGCCATGGCGATGGAGTGGACGTTCTTGCAGCTATGTTGGTTTATATATAAACTATCACAGTTGTAAAGTCGCTGTTGGTGAAAACCAAAAGGTTTATAGTGTTTAAGATGTAATAAAGAATATGAAATGACTGAAGAATATGAAAACGATTGATTGTAATTATAAGGTTTTTATAAGTAAATTTGACACAAATGTAAATTTAATACTGTAAGATATAAAAAGTTAATAGTGGAGTAAATTTGTAATGAGTTTGTTAATCATTTGAACTTGGCAATTAGATGGTCACATAGTAATTTATTAATCATATTAAGTAAATGTTAAAAAATAAACAGGTTAAAAGTAGCTTTTAAAAATGCTAGAAAGTTATGAACTAAAAATATGCTAGCATCTTCAATTGATAATCATATGATTGAAATTTATTGTTAAAAAATCATTAAATATATCCATTATCAATAGGTGTATACCTTTCTACTTAAATATGTTTAGGTTATCCCTTCATATTCTCTTTACTAATGTCCCTTTATCTTTCTTCCCTCCCCACATCTCTTAAACAATTTTTTTTAATAATTACAATATTTAATTTCTTAACAAATGATAGATAAAATATATTCTTATCAATGGAAAAGAAAGGCTCATACATGGTAAAATCATGGATCATTACTCTTGATTAATATTGTAGTTGGAAAAAGGATCATCCATTGTGAAATCATGGATCATTACACATGATTAAGATTGTAGTTGGGTTGATTATTCTTTATTATTATCTATATTATTTATGAAAACCTTTCTTTTCTTTATTAATTCCAAAAAGATATATTCAAAAGTTTTTAGATTATTTGAGTCAAATTATTTAAAAAGATTCTTACAAAGTGATAGAATAGACATCATCACTCATCAAACTTATTTTGATAATTGATAATAATTTTATTTTTGTGAAAAATAAACAAACATAATGTTAGGGGTCTATTTATTATTGTATTGTTTATTGGGTTACCACATGTTGAAAACATATGGATAGTGAGAAGTGATATTTGCCATACATGTTGAAAACATATGGATATTGAGAAGTGATATTTGTTATACATCTGATTATTAGTGAAGGTCTTTAGTGATTGAGTTGTCATATCAAAAAGTGAAGTGCTTTAGTTATGGAGTTGTTTTAAATTGTATAAGTAAAGGTTATTTAATTTTGTTATTATTTTTTTTATATTTAATTTGAACATTAAAAAAACATGAATACTTATTTTATTTTATTTTTATGAAAAAAAGTAAGTAATTTCATTGAGGTAACAAATTATATAGATAGATACAAATGGCATTTTACTAGAAAAATGCCTAGGTCTTTTGTTTCTATAATGTCTAAAACATTTTTGTTATGAGCATTCTTCCATGTCCTCTTTTTTATCATAATCATGTACAAAAGTCTCATAGTGTACATCAAAAAACATATTATCAAATAGTCAAGAATACATTCAACTTTGTCCAAAAAATTAGCATAGATATTATTTGTCATGTTTGTCATCAAGGGGTGTAAAGATAATCATCCATCCGTGGCCTTTTTAATGACCTTCCATATGCCTCTAGCCAATTCCAAACCAACTTCCTTGTTCTAAATCTCATTACACATGAGAGAAAGAAATATGAACAAAATATGAAATGAACCTTTGTAGATCCTAATAAAGTGGATGGAGAGTGTAATTATAGAGATGTTGTCCCATTCATGCACCTAATGATAAGCTTTAATATGAAAGATACATTTTCCATTTCCAGAAAGAGGAGTTTTAGAGCCATGAATTCACTATAATTATTGGTTCTTGATCCCAAATTTGTTGTAAAAGAGTTGGAGTGATCCTTTGCAAGGAAAATGACTCCCCCAACCCTTCTTATAGAAGGATTTGAATATATTACTTTTGTCTATATATAGAAATTGAATTAGCTTTATGAATATATAACTTTTGTCTATATAACTTATGAGAAACATGAGTTTTTCTAACAATGGTATATTATTTTTCAAGAAAAAATTAATGTATATGTTTTTGTTAGTGTAGGTGTTTTTTTTTTCCTTGGAAAAAAACATAATTTTATTTATAGGAAATAAAATTACATTCTGTAGATACATGTCAAAACAAGCATTTCAGTTTCTGCATAAAGCAATCCCATATCAGTCTTTATTCATAGTACAAAAAATCCTCCCGACGAGGCTTGTGGGTCAAAAAGAGTGTCATCCCACCTTCAAAAAACCATGCAATCACTAGCCAGGGTCCCACTTACAACCAAAAAACCAATATGTTGAAACAAATAGTAAGAGAACTAGCCAAAAGAGCTCTGAACAGTAAGAAAAAAACTGCAAAATAGTCTTTTGAAAGATGTAGCAGTCCAACATTGTACATAGATAAACTGGCTGGAGTCAAAACTGTCCAATTGAGCAAGTAATCAACAAGTATATCCGATTTGTCTAAATAAAAGGAGTTTGAATATAATTTGTCCTGCTACCATATTTTGATTCATGTATAGTCCAAGAGCCAGAATCCAACTCTATGCCATATTTTGATAGAGCATCTGCATCAACATTTCGTTCTCTGTAGACATGATGAATAGAAAAAGAGTCAAAATTGTTTAAAATCCTTTTAATTTTTTCAATTAATTGAACCAATAGAAAAGTGTGACATCTTTGTAGCTTCCTGGTCCAGTTCACTACATTCAAGGAGTCACCATAAATTTGAAGTGAAGTTTCCCCCTTTTCTCTTGCAAAGAGAATAAGTAGTTTTAAGGACATAAGTTCAGTGTAATTGTTTGAGTCGGATCCAAGTCCCATTTGTAAATTAAATAAGTGGGAATATGATAAGAAAATAACCGCACCTCCCCCACAATCTAGTCCATTGTTCTAGGATGCTCCATCAAGAAAATCCCAAGGAACATTTTTGTCCACTTGTTCTACGCGTACAATTCTCATTGGAGGGGAATCCTTAACTTGGGGGAAATGATCCATGATACTTATACCTTGTGTTGTTGTACACTCTGGTGAGGCCATCTTATTTTGAAAGTTTGTTGTGTTTCTTTCCAAGCACACTCCCCAACAGAAAATCAAAGGTAAAGCTCTTATTTTCTTTTTACTGGCATCTGAAGACCAAGGTCCCCATGCCTCTTCCACGGAAATTCCCCTCCAAGAGAAGTTTAATTCTAAGAAGGAGGAGCAATGTTTCCAAACCTGTTGCGTAAAAGGGCAATAGAGAAATACATGGTTTGTCGATTCCTCATCATTTTTGCATAGAGAGCACCAACCTGGTCCTTTGATCATCCTTTTTTTCATACGATTCCAATTTGGGATTTTATTTTCTAATAAACACCACATAAAAATGTGATTTTTTAAAGGGAACTTAGACTTACACATGCCTTTCCACCACCAATTTGGCTCTCTAAGTAACAGTTCGAGGTTTAGATGAGCATACCCCTTCTTTGGTGTGTAAGTGACATGCTCTGCATGTATTCAGACTAGTTCATCCTCCCTGTCTGTGAACCTGACGTGTGTAGTTTTCAAATGCAAGAGATATTTTGACTAGATTTTCGTTTGATGTGATCCTAACCCCACCTGAGCAGCACTTAGCCAACCTTGATTCCAAATTGAGGAAGTTTCTAGATCTGGTATCTGATTTAGATGGAAAAAGGCCCTTTCCAATGGGGTCTAATCTGTTTCTTCCTTGTACTCCAATTGTGTGTAACGCGTCCCTCCAGGGTCTTCTCAAGGACATCAGAAGGGGTCGGGTGTGCCATGGCATGAGGGGGATTATTCCCTGCTCCAAAATGTGATCAAGAATACCAGGGATCAGTGAAAAAACGACCATGGTGATGGAGTGGACGTTATTGTAGCTCTGCTCTCTATTAATTTATATATAAAATAAAATATATTTAAATTATCCCTTCATATTCTCCTTACCTGATGTCCCTTCATCTTTCTTCCCTCCCAACACCACTTACTTTTTTTTAATAATTACAATATTTAATTACTTAACAAAGGATAGGTAAAAGATATTCTTATCCATGGAAAACATGGGCTCATACATGATAGAATCATGGACAATTACTCTTGATTAATATTGTAGTGGGAAAAAAGGATCATCCATGGTGAAATCATGGATCATTACACATGACTAAGATTGTAGTTGGGTTGATCATTCTTTATTATAACTTTCTTTTCTTTATTAATTCTAAAAAGGTATATTCAAAAGTTTTTGGATTATTTGAGTCCAACTATTCAAAAGGATTCTTACAAATTGATAGAATATACATCCTCACTCATCAAACTTATTTTGATAATTGATAATGATTTTATTCCTTGTGAAAAGTAAACATAATTAACATAATTTTAGGAGTATATTTGATAATGATTTTATTCCTTGTGAAAAGTAAACATAATGTTACGAGTATATTTGTTATTTTATTGTTTATTGGGTTACTAAAGTAAACATAATGTTAGGAGTATATTTGTTATTTTATTGTTTATTGGGTTACTACATGTTGAAAACATATGGTATGGATAGTGAGAAGTGATATTTGTCATACATGTGATTTACATGTTGAAAACATATGGATACTCATTGATAATGATTTTATTCTTTGTGAAAATAAACATAATGTTAGGGTTTCTATTTGTCATTTTATTGTTTATTGGATTACTTTTTGATAATTGATAATGATTTTATTCCTTGTGAAAAATAAACATAATGTTAGGATTTTATTTGTTATTTTATTGTTTATTGGGTTACTACATGTTGAAAACATATGGATAGTGAAAAGTGATATTTCTTATACGTGTCATTTTATTGTTTATTGGATTACTTTTTGATAATTGATAATGATTTTATTTCTTGTGAAAAATAAACATAATGTTAGGATTTTATTTGTTATTTTATTGTTTATTGGGTTACTACATGTTGAAAACATATGGATAGTGAAAAGTGATATTTGTTATACGTGTGATTCACATGTTGAAAACATATGGATACTCATTGATAATTGATAATGATTTTATTCCTTGTGAAAGTAAACATAATGTTAGGGTTTTATTTGTCATTTTATTGTTTATTGGGTTACTCCATGTTGAAAACATATGGATAGTGAGAAGTGATAGTGAAGGTCTTTAGTGATTAAATTATCATATCAAAAAGTGAAGTACTTTAGCTATGAAATTGTATAAGTAAAGGTTATTTAATTTTGTTATTATTTAATTTTAGTATTTAATTTAAACATTAAAAAAATATGAATATTTATTTTATTTTTTTAACGGAAAAAAAGTAAGTAATTTTATTGAGGTAACAAAATTACATAGATAGATATAAATGGAATCCCATTAGAAAAAATGTCCAAGTTTTTTGTTTTTTTTTTTTTATGTCTAAAACATTCTTGCTATGAGCATTCTTCCATGTCCTCTTTTTTACCATAGTTATGTACAAAAGTCTTATAGTGTACATCAAAAAACATATTATCCAATAATGAAGAATACATTCAACTTTGTCCAAAAAGTTAACATAGATATTATTTGTCATGTTTGTCACCAAGGGGCTTGAAGATATTCATCCATTTGTGACCTTTTCAATGACCTTCCATATGCTTCTAGCCAATTCCAAACCAACTTCCTTGTTCTAACTCTCATACACATGAGAGAAAGAAATATGAGTGAAATATGAAATAAACCTTTGTATAACCTGGTAAAGTGGATGTAGAGTGTAATTATGTAGATATCTTGTCCATTCATGCAACTAATGATAAGCTTTGAATCCCCATATACATTGACTTGAGAGATATTTTTTCCATTTCCAAAAAGAGGAGGAGTTTTAGAGCCATGAATTCACTATAATTATTGGTTGTTGGGCCCAAATTTGTTGTAAAAGAGTTGGAGTGATCCTCTGCAAGGAAAATGACTCCCTCGGCCCTTCCTATAGAAGGATTTCCTTGGAATGCACCATCAAAGAAAGCCCAAGGAATGTCCTTGTGGATATGAGTCTCAAAGATGTTCCTTTTGCTAAGGATAAGCTACGAGGATTATCGGGCTAGAAATTGCAGTGTGAGTAGGAGAGGGATTTCCATTTTGAAAAAGAAAAGAAATTTTGGCAATCCAAATGCCCCACACAACAATTAATGGAAGGGATCTAAAAGAAGTCGTGTTTAGATTTTCTATCCAAGATTTTAAAGTGTTTTCGGTGTTGTCTCCTTCCCAATTATAGTGTGAACCCAAAGATCTTTTAAGTTCTATCCATATAACTGAGGCGTAGGGACATCGAAGGAAAATATGGGATTTTGATTCGTTACTATGTTTACATAAACTACGTATATCCTAAAAAACATGAATACTATGATAATTAACTATTTTATTAATATATATGATTTTTTAATATTTACTTTATGATATTCACTTTATAAGTTGATTGAATTATGTTAATTTTCCTTGTAATATTAAATTTAAATTTTTATATCATGATTATCATTTATTACTAATTCAATTTAATATCAATATTCATTCCAAACATTTTATGATATTCACTTTATAAAATTGATTGAATTATGTTAATTTTCCTTCTAATATTAAATTTAAATTTTTATATCATGATTATCATTTATTACTAAATCAATTTAAAATCAATATTCATTCCAAACATTTATATGAATGAAATATTGAAGATCCTCTGACATTCTCTCCATAAGCTCATTGAATTATGTTGGTTTTCTTTGTAATGTTAAAATTACAATTCCATATTATTATTGTTTTATTATTAAGTTAATCTAAGATCTATTGACTCTATGTGTGAGAGAGAAGTACTACAATTTCATTTATTATATATGAACCAAAAAAATGATATAGATCGGTGTATGAAGTTGCTTCCCCGTTTCATTATAATAAGAATGTACATTTATTTTTATTTTCAGGAACATGTATGTGATGAATGTACACGTACTTTTATTTAAATAGCTCATCTTTTTTCATCTCTATGGAGACAATTGCCAAGCAAAAACAAAATTCCCATGGCATTTTAATTTAATAAAAAGAATACACATGCATTAAAAATGTCAAAATTCCCATGGCATTTTAATTTAATAAAAAGAATACACATGCATTAAAAATGTCAAAATTCCCATGGCATTTTAATTTAATAAAAAGAATACACATGCATTAAAAATGTGTTTGTGTTTTTAAAGCATGCATACTTTAAAATTTCATGTGCTTTCCGGTTAGGATAAACTTAGGAGTGGTATTGGCATCATTGGTACTCTACATTTTTTTTATAGAGAAAATCTCATTTCCAAGTAGAATGTATTTGAAATCTCATTTATATATTTGTTAAATTAGATAAATTTACTTAACTTTTAAAAATAATTTATCATCATTTAAATGTAGTGTTTATTCTGTCACTATGGAGCAAAACTCTTATCTAAAACCTAACTGCTTGCAAGAGTCATAGAGATAAATTAATCAATTTTTAGATGAACTCAAAACCTTAATTATTGATCTTGGGAACATTAGAGAGCCATTTTATATTTCATTGGCCACTTCACTTTACAACATTGTTGCTTCCATTATCCATGCCCATGGCCAATTATATGATATATCCAAATATAGGACTAGGAGAGAATACTACTCAACTTGCTTTAGCAACAAAGAGGTGAAAATTTACATTTAATCGGAGATACATGATTGTTCAATTGTTTATTGACCGTAGAACCAACCAACGCCTTGATATGAGAAAGATGCACCTTTGCATATATTGATGCACATTCTAGCCACTGAAAACCCACTAAATGTGCACTAAATGGATAAGTGGTTCATGGTATTTGGTAATCCTTGGGAAGTTCCATTGTATTCTCTTCATTAATTATGGGTTGAGTTTATTATAGATCACCATGTCAATTATTTTGACATTAGTGAATTTCACAAAAGTTGTTATTGGCTCTACTCGGGATTGAGAAGTAGCTAAGGGTGGGTGCAAACTAATGTTGGTCTCTCATGACGCATTAGTGACAATGTAAACAATGAAAATAAACAATCTCTTAACGTGGAGGGATTATTCAAGGTACTTTTACAATGAATTTGAATATGATGTAAAAAATGAAATGTAGGAAATTGAATTAGCTTTATGAATATATAACTTTTCCAAATATAACTTATGAGTAACTATGAGAAACGTGATTTTTTCTAACAGTGGTATGTTATTTTTCAAGAAAAAATTAATGTATATGTTTTTGTTAGTGTAGGTGTTTTTTTTTTCCTTGGAAAAAAACATAATTTTATTTATAGGAAATAAAATTACATTATGTAGATACATGTCAAAACATGTATTTCAGTTTTTGCATAAAACAATGCCATATCAGTCTTTGTTCATAGTACAAAAAATGCTCCCGACGAGGCATGTGGGTCAAAAAGAGTGTCATCCCACCTTTGGAAAACCACACGATCACTAGCCATGGTCCCACTTACATCCAAAAAACCAATATGTTGAAACAACTAGAAAGAGTACTAGCAAAAAGAGATTTGAACAGTAAGCAAAAAACTGCAAAATAATCTTTTGAAAGATGTAGTAGTCCAACATTGTACATAGCAGAACCGACTGGAGTCAAAACTATCCAATTGAGCAAGTAATCAACAAGTATATCCGATCTGTCTAAATAAAAGCAGTGTGAATATAATTTGTCATGGTACCATATTTTGGTTCATGTATAGTCTAGGAGCCAAAAGTCAACTCTATGCCAGATTTTGATAGAGCGGTTGCATCAACATTTAGTTCTATGTAGACGTGATGAATAGAGAAAGAGTCAAAACTGTTTAAAATCCTTTCAATTTCTTCAATTAATGGAACCAATAGAAGAGTGTGACATAAATGAGAACATATCTTTATTTGCATCTTCTGCACTCAAATATATCATGAGACCCGTGAGTTGATTTTCAATCTCGTGATTGATATCCTGAGCCAAAAAAAGTAATCTCTCTCGATAAAGTTGGTTGTATAAGTCGACCCAATTTGCATCTGCATCTCCAGGGGCTCGGAAAGGAACTTTTGGAACACTAACATGCATTTGTTTTAATGGAAAGAAGTGAAGCACTATACTCTAATATGGGAACGTAAAGTATATGAAGTTGTGTCACACATGAACTCTTCCATCTTGGATGGATATTATTTCTTCATAGGGAAGGTTTTTCACCTATTTGGAAATAGAGCTTTAGATGGATCAAAGATCCATGTAAAATATCCTTCAATTATTCGAGTTGATAATGTAACGAATCACACTTTTACCACTAAACTATACCTGCCACAATCCAATTGTAACATACAGATCGGTCTTTTGTCCAACCAATAGGAAGATGAGGAGTTATCAATCATTACCTCATTTTCATCATTACATGGATCTCCATCGTCGGGGATGAAATACTTTGGTAAATAGTATTTCATCCTCGATGATGGCTCATTGTAATTATAGATTACCTTTGCGAACTGCTAATAAAACAATGACTAATGGGCCCGATACAACCGTCAGAGTCAGAACATTGAGCTGTGCAATAAATTCTAGATTCATTTGGGTTTCTTTCACCTCTATGATCCCATCGAATTGATGGATGTATGAATAAAATGTTGTCGAGATCAATCACTTTTCTTCTCTTCTATTTTCTCTTCTTCATCTGCCTCTCCATTTTTCTTCTTCTTCTCCATCTGTGTAACTTCGATCAAGAATAGCCCTCAGTAACTATGAACAATATCATACCATATAAAAGGACTAGAGAGCCAAATAAACAAACATAGAAAAAAAATTGAAAGGACAAGGGTGGTTTGTTAAGGCCAGGTCAGGCAGGTCAGAAAAAAAGCAATTTTTTTAAAACAAAATGAAAAATACGATTCGCCAGATTCGTTTTTTCTAACTGAATAATTGCAATATTCATTATATTGTTGATACAATCCATACATGCTATGGTATACACCTTTACTCCACCATTCATTTTGTCAAACAAGAACTTTTCCATCTTGGAGAGACGGCTGAGCGGACCAAAGGGACGGATTGCTAATCTGTAGTACAGATTATCTGTACTGAGGGTTCGAATCCCTCTCTCTCCGTTCGGTCACTATTGCAGATAACTCTGAATCTTTCTACAGAATGGAAAAGACTCATTAACCTAGATACTTTTTTTCACTATTCTTTATGTCCGGGATTACGTCCTGGATCGTTCGATAGAAATCCAAAGATAAAAAGAGAAATGAAAAATATCACTACTGTGTAAACGAACAACTTAAGAGTAAGCATTACATAATCTCTGGGATTCTAATTATAAGTACAACAGAATAAATCATCAATATTTGTATAATATATTAATACTTGAATACCAAACAATAGTATGATTCATAAAAATCACGAAATTATTTCTCCGGATCACGTGTGAAAATCAATTTGAAAGAAGGAGATAATTTATCTCTTTGTTTTCAAAATGGTCTTTTTTCCCTTCTTCTTTTTTGGATCAACCAGATATTTATCGAATCTTTATGAAAATATATCATTCATATCAATACGTGAATAAATAGCCCGATCCGAAGTGAGCGATGGGATTGGAAGGAAAGGAATTGATGAAGGTGAGTGGAAAAGTTTTTAGTCGGGAGCAGAAGAAATTGACCTCTGGACAACATCATTGTGGGAAAGGTCGTAATGGAAGAGGAATTATTACCGCAAGACACAGGGGAGGGGGTCACAAGCGTCTGTATCGTCAAATTGATTTTCGACGGGATAAGGAACACATATCGGGAAAAATTGTAACCATAGAATATGACCCTAATAGAAGTGCATACATTTGCAAGGTGCACTACAAGAATGGCGATAAGATGTATATTCTGCATCCTAGAGGGGTCATGATTGGAGATACTATTCTTTCTAGTCCAAAAGCTCCTATATCAATAGGAAATGCCCTGCCTCTGAGTGCGGTTTGAATTATTAATTCACGTGATCGAAAGCAACCGATTGGGTTTACAATGAAACCTATAAAGCTATCACTGATCCAACTAGGACACTTTTACTGGACGAACCCCAAAGGGAAATTGAGGATAAATGACAGCAGGTGATTGGATCCAAAAATTGTTCATATCGGATCATTGGTTCCAAAGATATGATAATATGGAGAGGACCAGATTTTTTGTCCGAAGCATGAACAAACTGGGATAGAGGCACCCTAAAAAAAGACAAGTTACTCACATTTGATCTGATGGTCAGAGGTGGATTTGGAGCTGGACAGTGGTAATAATTCCCAAAAGGAAAAGATGGGGAGAAGAAAAAAAGTAGAAAGAGAGAGAAGAGAAAAAGATGTTTAATATGCCTCCTACGTTATCCATAACA
>ML794284.1:118725-143615 GCA_009831015.1 Picea engelmannii
GGAATTTGCACCTACTCTACTTTTTCAGGGACATGCGAGAAACGATAAGAAATCTCGTCATTAATTGAGAGATACTTGTCATTCATTGGGGAGGATGGAGTCAATGGGAAATAATAGTCCAGGTCCAGAGATACGAGCTTTGGCGAGAAATATATGTATTTCTTCTCATAAAGCACATAGAGTAATTAATCAAATTTGTGGTTGTTCATATGGACAAACACTTATGATATTGGAACTGATGCCTTATGGGGCCTGTTATCCCATATCACAATTAATTCATTCTGCGGCGGCGAATGAAAATCACAATATGGGTTTGAACAAAGCCAATTTACTTGTCAGTAGAGTCGAAGTGAATGAGGGTGTTGTTTTCAAAAGGGTTCAACCTAGAGCTCAGGGACGTGGTTATCCAATACAGAAACCCACTTGTCATACAACTATTGTATTGAAGGAAATCTCCAGATCGAATGATCTGATTATGTCAATAGAATCCCGAAAAAGAGGATATGTATGGCACAGAAAATAAATCCACTTGGTTTTAGACTTGGTGTAACCCAAAATGATCGTTCCCATTGGTTCGCACAACAAAGGAATTATTCCAAAGATCTCTAAGAAGATAAAAAATACGTACTTGCATTGAAAACTATGTACGAACACATATAAAGAGCTCCTCGAATTATGGGGGAATTGCACGTGTAGAGATTAGCAGAAAGATCGATTTGATTCAGGTCAAAATATATATAGGATTTCCCAACTTTTTGTTAATAGAAGGTAGGGGTTTTCAAGGAATTGAAAAATTACAAAACGATGTACTAAATATGCTTGATTCTATGGACCGAAAACTTCACATTGCTATAGAAAAAGTTGTGAAACCCTATAGAAAACCTAATATTCTTGTGGAGTATATTGCCCTACAACTAGAGAAGAGAGTTCCATTCAGAAAAACAATGAAGAAAGCTATTGAACTGGTTGAACGGGAAGAGGTAGAAGGTATTCAGATCCAAATTGCAGGACGTCTCGACGGAAAGGAAATTGCCCAGGTCGAATGGGACAGGGGAGGTAGGGTTCCCCTACAAACAATTCGGGCCAGGATTAATTATTGTTATTATCCGGTTCAAACCATCTATGGAGTTTTAGGGATCAAAATTTGGATCTTAGAAGAGTAGGAATAATGGGTCTTTTTCCTAATCTGCCCAATCATGGATCATCAATTCTATCAGATCGAATAGAAATTAGATTTACCATTTCAGAACCATGCTATGCTTAGTGTGTGACTCGTTGGAATCGAGCTTTTCATTCTTTTCCGGAGTTATGGAGAATTCGAAATAAGAACGGATTGGTCTCTGGTATAAATAAACTAGAGACTAACTCATTGCTTCATATTGCCAAGATCCAATAACTATGGGTAGATACTATCACCTTGTAAATACTTTCTTCCACGAGAAAAAAAAATGAGATTTTTATCTCTCATGAAGCGAGAAAGGTGTTTGGTAATGCGGAAAAAAAAGAAGAAAAGAAGGAGAAATGAAATCTTCTACTAATATTGTATGGTTCATTAATTACCCTCCAAAAAGCAGTGTGATAAAGCATAAGAATCATCCTGATTCTTTCAAGAAATATTGAAGGGATTCAATTTATGAAGGAGAAAGAGCTTCGGGTCGATGGAAACTAAGGAAATTGATTCCATAACAGATGAAAAGACAACTCCATTGTAGAGGGAAAACCTGGGCATTTAGAGAGAAGCTATGGAACGATGAAACCTATGACTGCATAAGATCATATAGGAATCTTAATCATCCATTGGATAGGATGGCGAAATAAACCGAAAATGAATTAATCTAATTGGAGTCTATAAGTAGGTCGACCCCATGGAGCAAATATCGGAAGAGTCAATATTCACCTGTGAAATTATTTATTAAGAGTCTCATTGGATGGAAAGAGTTATTCATCCTGTATATTATATTCTATATACAATATGCGTAATGCATAGATATAGACTCATTTATATATAACTAATAACTACACATTGATTGTCCAATTTGACATGGATTATTCATGAGGAGCCGGATGAGAAGAAACTTTCATGTCCAGTTTTGGATTAGAGATGGGATCAAAACACTATTAACCATCAACTATAACCCAAAAAGAACAAAATTTTGTAAACAACTTAGGGGAAGAATGAAAGGAGTATCTTATCGCAGCAATCGCATTTGTTTCGGTAGATTCACTCTTCAAGCACTTGAACCTGCTTGGATCACATCTGGGTAGATAGAATCCGGACGAAGAACAATTACTCATTATGCCCGTCGTGGCAGAAAAATATGGGTACGTATATTTCCCAAAAAACCTATTACAATGAGACCTGCAGAAACACGTATGGGTTCCGGGAAAGGATCTCCCGAATATTGGGTATCCGTCATCAGACCAGGTCGAATACTTTATGAAATGGGTGGAGTATCTGAAACCATCGCTAGAGCAGCTGCTATAATAGTTGCATACAAAATGCCTATACGTACTCAATTTGTTACTACTTAACCCATACAGAATCAAAGAGCTCTTTCTAGTGGAAGAAGATTACTAGTTGGTAAGAACTCTTCCTTCTTCTTTTTTTTTCATGTTATCTACCGAAGTAACAAATATTTTGGAGGAAAAATGATTCAATCTCAAACTTATTTGAATATAGCGGATAACAGTGGAGCCCGTAAAATAATGTGTATTCGAGTTCTAGGAGCAAGTAATCGTAAATGTGCTCATATAGGTGATGTTATCATTGCTATAATTAAAGAAGTAGTACCTAACATGCCCCTGGAAAAATCGGAAGTGGTTAGAGCCGTAGTTATACACACCTGTAAAGAATTTGAACGTGACAATGCAATGATGATACGATCTGATGACAATGCAACAATTGTCATTGATCAGGAAGGAAATCCAAAAGAAACTCGAGTTTTTGGTCTGGTTGCTCAGGAATTGAGACAATTGAATTTCACGAAAATAGTTTCATTGGCTCCCAAAGTATTATAAGTACTGATAAATATTGTAGAAATCTTCTACTGATAGTTCATCAAATGATACAAGGATCAATTCATTGCAGCTCAGGCATATTCCTCAAAGAAGATCGAACATACCTTTTATATCGAGACCAGGAATTCCTAAGAATTCGTTCATCATGGGTAACGATACTATTGCAAATCTAATTACTTATATAAGAAACACTGACATGGTAAAAAAAAGAACGGTTCGAGTAACGGCTACTAATATTATCAAGAACATTGGAAGGATCCTTTTACGAGAAGGTTTTATAGAAGATGTTAGGGAACATCAGGAAGGCCAAAAATCTTTTTTTATCTCAACTTTAAAATATCGGAGAAGGAAGAAAAGGACATATATGACTACGTCAAAGCGTACCAGTAAATCTGGTTTGAGAATTTATTCCAATTATCGAGAAATTCCAAAAGTTCTAGGTGGAATGGGGATCACAATTCTTTCTACTTCCCAAGGGATTTTGATGGATCGAGAGGCTCAACAGAAAAAAATTGGAGGAGAAATATTATGTTATGTATGGTAATTGATCCGAATTTTGTCCAAAAATATGGATTCTGTAAGATATCCCCATGGTATGAAAAGTTGGAGCAAGTTTGGTTCGAGACACCATTCATCTTCATCCAAGCACGTTAGTAAAGTTTTTTTTATCAAAAGAGGAGGAGATTCGATGAACAAACAGAATATGATCCATGCGGAAGTTTTGGTTACTAAATCACTCCCCAACGGTATGTTTCAAGTTCTGACAGATAATGGATGTCATATTCTGACTCATATTTCAGGTAGGATTCAACATAATTCCATATGAATACTACCAGGAGATAGGGTCAAGGTCGAATTAAGTGCTTATGATTTAACCAAAGGACGTATAATATATAGACTTAGCAACAAATCTTCAAACAATTGAATCACTTT
Organism: Picea engelmannii; assembly: GCA_009831015.1. Taxonomy (NCBI): domain Eukaryota; kingdom Viridiplantae; phylum Streptophyta; class Pinopsida; order Pinales; family Pinaceae; genus Picea; species Picea engelmannii. Next base: position 122,677 of record ML794284.1, read on the forward strand.
TTGAACATCTGATAGGGATCAAGAATCATAGATTCAATGGACTCTCTTTCTCAACGAAAAAAATGTAATATGAGAAAATTGGAGGGTCACAAATATGAAAATTCATGCTTCTATTCATAGAATTTGTGGAAAATGTCAACCAATTCGTAGACAGAAACGAGTTATGATAATTTGTTCCAATCCAAGACATAAGCAAAAACATGGGTAATCCTCTTCTATATAAATGAACGGATCTATTGGTAAAATAGATTCCGATATGCATTTTTCAAACTGAACTCATAATGATTAATATGTCAAAAACTAAAAGAAGAATTGGTTCACGTAGGAATGAAAATCGAGTACTCAAAGGAGTTATTTATGTTCAAGCAAGTTTTAACAATACCATTGTTACTGTTACAGATGTATGGGGACAAGTTTTGTGTTGGTACTCTGCCAGTGCCTATGGATTCAAAGGTACAAGGAGAGCTATACCATTTGCTGCCCAGACTGCAGTAGAAAATTTTATTCGTACATTAATGGATCGGGGTATGGAACGAGTCGAAGTTATGATAAGTGGCCCTAGTTGGGGGAGAGATACAACATTACGAATCATTCGTAGAAGTGGCATATTATGAAGTTTTGTACGTGACGTAACCCCTATGCCACATAATGGATGTAGACCTCCCAAAAAGAGATGTGTGTAAGAATTGAATGAATTTCAAGAGAAAGAAATGATTTTATGATCTGATCAAATAATCTTGGTATGATTCGAGATGAAATCTCAGTCTCTATTCAGATACTACGATGGAAGTGCATCGAATCCAGAGCATACAGTGAGCGTCTTCATTATGGCCATTTTTCTCTATCCCCACTCTGCAAAGGTCGAGCCGATACAATAGGCATCACAATGCGAAGAGTTTTACTTGGAGAAGTAGAAGGAACATGTATCACACATGTTAAATTGAAAAACATAAAACATGAATATTCAGTGATAATAGGTATCGAAGAATCAATACATGACATTTTGATGAATCTAAAAGAAATTGTACTTAGAAGTGATTCGTACGGAATCTGAGGAGCTTATATCTGTATCGTTGAACCCATAAATGTAACTGCTCAAGATATCATATTACCACCTTCTGTGAAAATAATTGATACTACACAACATATAGCTAGACTTACTAAATCAATTACTTCTGATATAAGATTACAAATTGAAAAAAATCGTGGATATATTATACATAGTCCAAATAATTGTCAGGACGGAATTTTTCCTATAGATGTTATTTTTGTGCCTGTTCGCTATGCGAATTATAGTATTCATTCCTATGAGAGCGGAAATGAAATACGAGAAGTCCTTTTCCTGGAAATATGGACGAATGGGGGGTTAACTCCTAGGGAGGCACTTTCCGAAGCTTCTTGAATTTTGATCGAGTTATTTATTCCCTTCCTGCATGGAGAGGAACAAAACATCGATTGAATGAACAATAGAAAAGGGTATAATATGCCTCCCTTCCCCCTTTCGTACGTATTGACTGATACGGGGGAAACGAAAGAAAAAAAAATTGCATTTCAACATATTTTCATTGACCAATTAGAGTTACCCCCCAGAGTCTATAATTGCCTCAGAAGAGCCAATATACATACATTATTGGACCTCTTAAATTACAGTTGAGAATATCTAATGAGAATTGAACGCTTCGGGAAGGAATCTGTGGAACGGGTATTTGAAAGTAGCTTCCTGGTCTAGTTCACTACATTCAAGGAGTCACCATAAATTTGAAGTGAAGTTTCCCCCTTTTCTCTTGCAAAGAGAATAAGTAGTTTTAAGGACATAAGTTCAGTGTAATTGTTTGAGTTGGATCCAAGTCCCATTTGTAACTTAAAGAAGTGGGAATCTGATAAGAAAAGAACCTCACCTCCCCCACAGGCTAGTCCATTGTTCTAGGATGCTCCATCAAAAAAATCCCAAGGAACATTTTTGTCCACTTGTCCTACGTGTACAATTCTCATTGGAGGGGAATCCTTATCTTGGGGGAAATGTTCCAGGATACTTAGACCTTGTGTTGTTGTACACTCTAGTGAGGCCATCTAATTTTGAAAGATCGCTACATTTATTTCCAACCACACTCCCCAATAGAAAATCAAAGGTAAAGCTCTTATTTTCTTTTTACTAGCATCTGAAGACCAAGATCCCCATGCATCTTCCACGAAAATTCCCCTCCAAGAGAAGTTTAATTCTAAGAAGGAGGAGCAATATTTCCAAACATGTCTCGTAAAAGGGCAAGAGAGAAAGAGATGGTTTGTCGATTCCTCATCATTTTTGGATAGAGAGCACCAACTGGTCCTTTGATCATCCTTTTTTTTCATACGATTCCAATTTGGGATTTTATTTTCTAATAAACATCACATAAAAATGTGACTTTTTAAAGGGAACCTAGAATTCCGCAAGACTTTCCACCACCAATTTGGATCTCTAAGTAACAGTTCGAGGTTTAGATGAACATACCCCTTCTTTGGTGTGTAAGTGCCATGCTCTGCATGTATTCAGACTAGTTCATCCTCCCTGTCTGTGAACCTGACATGTGTAGTTTTCAAAGCCAAGAGATATTTTGACCAGATTTTTGTTTGATGTGCTCCCAACCCCACCTGAGCATCACTTAGCCAACCTTGATTCAAAATTGAGGAAGTTTCCGGATCTGCTATCTGATTTAGATGGAAAAATCCCCTTTCCTGAATTTGTTGTATAATATTTTCTGACAATAGATGATTTTGACTACTTCCTGCCCAGGGATCTGAGCCAATTCTGAATTTGGCTTCATTACCAATCTACCATGCCAGTCCTTCTCCTATTGTTACAAGGAAAATCACTCTATGGCATGGGGTAAACCACAACAGATGGAATGAATGCATAAATTGACTCTAATCCCAACTATCCTATATAAATGTAAATGCTAATGAGACAAGATAAAGAGCCTACCTCGTCTGGATGTTCGATTAAGACCACCGTTGAGCACACAACTCAAAGCTTTATACCTGCAACTTGTCCTCAACAAGCAAGATACACAATCATATGGTGATAATAAATAAAGTTAGCACATACAATAGCATAGTCCATTAACATTCATAACAAATACACCCATGGAATAACAATTCAAATATTTGCAAGATATCAATTAGACGAGAAAAGAGTATTTCTATTAAAATATGATCAACAAAAGTGTATAAGTGACAAACTTTCGTGTCGGCATGTCTTGAAACCAAGAAACTAAGTCCCTTCCAGTTGGGCCTCCAACACTTCAATACTCCACCAAAGGCAATCTCATATAAGAGAAACAATGATGTTCTCCATCAAAGAGGGAAGAGCTTGGGGGATAAACAACGTGTTCATACTTTAAAGGACAAAGGGATGCAGACTCTATGTTAAGTGAAAATTTCTCCAGAGTATCTTTGCTCTCAAAAGTTGAATTCTCTAATCTTCCATGGTTTGGATATGGCCCATTTTATAGCCTTCAAATGGAACTAAAGGGCCGAGTCTGAATGTTTCCAGTATATGGAAGGTCAAGGATCATGGATCTCATGACGTGACATGGAAACCCGACACAATTTATAATTTTGAGCACCAAACTCGATGTACGTGAGTTGTAGTGGTGCAAACTGCGTATATGCATGTTGCCTAACTAATAGGGCACATATATGTGGAAAAATGTGACTTTTTGGCTCTGGGAAGTGAAAAAGGGGACTTCAAGTCTACATAGGGAAATGGAAAGGCCTTCTGAGAAAGTTGCATGGGGTGAGGCAAAACTTGCTATAACATATGCCCCCTAATGTGTGAGGTTAGAGGAGTATCTGCGATGGCCGAAATACATTATAATTCCCAAAAGTGGAGTAATGGAGACTTAGTTGGAAGAACTAGTTTCTCATGAGAATATTACAATCCATAATGATTTTGTACACATGGATGCCAATTTGAATTATGTTGGCCCTGACCAAGTTTTGAGGAACACTTGGTCATATTTGACCATTTTTGGGACTTCGGCAGCTTGTCAAAGATGGAGCGCAACGCAAAGTGGAAATCGTGGAAGCTATACCCCTTTTTGGGTTTTTGGGTTAATGTAATGGGAAAGGGATGTCGGCTTGTGGGTTTACCCACGCTTAGGCCCACTTTTGTAATGTATAAATAGATGTCTAGGCGAAGTTAGTAAGGGTATGGTAGCCTATCTATGTGATGTAAGGTAAGTGCTAGTAGTGCTCTGTGCATGACTGTAGAAGGGTTACAGAGCTAAGTGCAAGTTATTATAGCGATTATAGAAGGCTTTGTGCTACAACGCAAGGAAGAAGGATCTAGCGAGCTACGCAGATCTTCTTTCCTATGCGAAGAGGGATTTGGATGGCTCTATGTTGTAACTTGATTAACTGAAGCTAATAAAGAAGAAGAATTTGTGGACGTAGCCCCAAGGTGGGGGTGAACCACGGTAAATCTGTGTGTTGTGCTCTATGCCTCAACCTGACGTGTTTGTCTCTTCCTTTGCTAAGTGATTTGATGTGTTTAGATAGATCTATTTATGCTTTGTGCTTCTGAGATATGAATGAATTTTAGATCTAGTATGTAAGATGCTTAGTGCTTGATCTATCGAATCTAATCTATCGTGTTGTGGCTAAGTGCTGAATTATCTTAGATTTAAGTACATACTGTGATGCTCTGTGCTATCTGTGAAGTATCATAAGGGTTGAATATTGATGAATAATCTATGCTAGGTGATTGCTAAGTGTTATAATCACAGATCTGTGTCCCATCTAAGGTTGCATTCACCTGAGTCTTGCAACCACCCCTGCCTCTACCTCGGGTGAGACTTCATCTACTTCGCAGGTGTTGCCGAAAAGGCTGGTAGTTAGGGTTTTGTTGGTGCGTTGTTGTAGCGTTGAACCTTTGGTCTACCCCTGTGACAACAAATGCTTCCGTTGTCGGGACCTGAAACTGTGATTGCTAGGAACTGAGCAGAAGAAGCTTTGTGCAAAGATTCGTCTTGAAATTGTGAAAGCTCTGTGCATGGATCTATTCCCTAGTGCGCAGTGATCCACTTGATCTGAAAATATCTATGCTGAAGAAGGAAGGAAAAATATGAAGGAAAGAAGTCAGATCTTCAAGAAAAGTGGTTGATACTGAAGGAAAGAAGTAAGATCTGTAAGCTTTGTGCTCTGATAAAGGTAAGAATAGTTAAAATTTCTTAGATCTGGAAGATTTTTGCCCTGTAGTAGTAAGATAAGTGATTTTTTTGTTTCTAGAGCATGGATCTAGGTATGTTTGATAGATTTTTTCCTAGCTTAAAAACTAGGGCATTAATAGATGAAAGAAATTTTGATATGAATAGATCTGATAAGTATAATGATAGATATGTTATACCTATGCATAGAAAGAATTTTTGGACTAACCAATGGATGCAGGATCCTAGAAAGAAATTTTTGCAGGCTAGCCACTATGACCCTAGCAAGCAGTACAAGAAAAGTTGGGGATCATTGAAGAGAAAGAGAGGATTAACTCTTTGTTACAGTTGCAGAAGGCCAGGACATCTTGCTAAGGAATTCCTTGGGAGAAACCCTAGTTGCCTCTGTTGTAAGGCTATGGACCATGAAGTACTGGATTTCCCTAGAATGATTGCTAGACTTGAAAAGCTGAATACGGAGCAAGCAAACTCTAAAGGATATCAAGAGACTAAGATTATAGAAGAACCCCAGAAAGAATCAAAGATTATGTTACTGAAAATGAAAGAAACCATGGATGGACATAAAAATGTCATTTTGTCAGAGATCTTCAAAGAAAAGGAGGAAATCGAGTAAGAATAGGAGACTTCGACATTGACGGTGCTCTGGATGAGGGAACACAGATGAAAATTATGATAGAAAGTACTTGGGAAACCCTAGGAAGGCTTGATATGATTCCTTCACTAGGAAAAATAGGGTTGTTTAACAGAAAAATGGTAACCCTATGTGGCAGGATTACCTAGATAGCTATGAGTACCCATGGAACTTCGACAGAGGAAGAATTCAAAGTTATTAAATTTATTGAGGACCATGCCCCATTTCCAACTTTGTTAGGAAAGATCTGTATTGAAAAAGACCAGATCCGAAGAAAAGAAGAAAAGGAATCTCTAGAACAGAAGAAGCAAGAACTCATGGAATTTATGACTAGAAGGATCGCCTACTTGATGGAAGAACAAGAGAACGGATCTAAGCTATTGAACACCAGGGACTTGGATGTCGAAGCTATAAGAGCATTAGAGGAACCACAGAAGACCGAAATACCTAATCCATATAATGAAGGAGTATTACCCTTGGATCTGAAGAAAGAATCTCAGCATCACGAAGTGACTATGTCAAGAGAAGATAAGAATCAGAATGGAAAAAGGATGACCAAGACAAAGCTCATTTGGAAGAAGGCTAGGAAGCTAAGTAAGAAGAGAGCCAAGATCGAAAAGTTACAGAAGATTCCAGATGAAACTTTGCAGAAGGAAAAATCACAGGAATTGAGCTTCGCCGAGATATCAGAACAACGACATATGACACTTCGTCGTGGCGAAGCAATATAGTCGTTGGACCGATATACCTATTCGACTTTCACCCCGAACGGATAGAAAAGCATTAAAGGATCACCACCAGACCGTTGGACCATGCCATAATGGATGGATCAATGTTCATGGAAGATTCATACCCGTTGCAAGCATATTGTTGATGAATTTCCTATTTAGCTTGTCGCATCCTCCCCGAAGAACACTTTTTCCAACTGAAAAGTCGAAGCCCACAGAACTAGTGATTGTCTACAGTGATCATTGCAAGCAGATTGTTCATCCTAGTGCAGTATTTTGAGATCATCGTGACCCCGATTATCTTTCCCGAGTGCGTATGTCCGACGAGCTCACCACACTTGAGGAATCTGTCACAGAGGTCCTTCTTGATTTAATGACTGAGAGAGTCATGTCAGAAAGAAGAATGTCCACCGGAGTCCAAGAATCATCGAGGAGAAGAGTGCAAGCCTCCCCGTCGACTGCTCGAGCAGGAACATCTCGAGCCGGCGCAGAGAGAAGAACTAAGAATAAGGATGACATAGCTAACGCGAAGTTAGAGCCATCCATCCTACCAGCTTACATACCCCCTTGTCCCTAGAGACTTTGAATAGACCCTAGTCACTGCATATCTACCGAAAGGAGTACGCACCTACCGCGCAGATCAAGACAAGGTTACAGCATTGAAGTTTTGTGACTTCAACCTGGGGGACCGTAAAGTTTACATCATGCTCGCCCCGTATAAGTACTTGATGAGAATTAAGGGCAAGAATTTGAAGCTCATCCCTCAGCAATGGACAATGAACCTCGCGTAGTCTACTTTGCTCAACGTTATGAAAATACCGCACTTCGGTAGACACCAGGAGGTGAATGCTTGTGTAAAATTGCTACTAGCAAGTTGCCACGGAGGATACCTGTGGTTAGATCATCGCATAACTGTTGATCCGACGCTGATCAATAGGATCATCGGGCTTAGCATGCAGGGCCTTAATCCCCATGAGTACTATCCTGGAAAGACCGCAGACTGCGCTCTTGCACAGAATATCAAAGAAGCCTATGGCGATGTTGAGAAAGGCATGAGAGGCTACAAGGTAGCTTCTATTGAAAGTGGCATAGTGCACCTCGCATTCCAACTGATCGCAAGGAAGTTGGTATGCAAGAATCAACCAACACAAGTATATGTCTTTGTAGTTGACCTCGCAGGAAAGTGCGCAGAAGGACTATAGATGAACCGGGCGAAGTACTTGGTGAATCAACTGGAGATTGACTGCAGAGAAGCTCAGGATCAGGGGCATGAATTCCATTTTAGTTGGCTCCTGATACTGATCTCTTTTGTTGCATGGGAGCTACCGGAAGGCACAACCTTCCCGGACCTTGACCCCTTTGAGCCACTAGCCACGAAGTTCAGTAGATTATGGTACTCGAACGACATGAGGAAGCAATGGCAATCGAATGTTGTTTTCCACGCGTACTATAACCAATTGAAAGTAACCATAAGGAGTGAACCTCACATAACCCCGAACACTTTACAGAGATTCTGACCTCTGATAAAGTTCAGCGTGGACCGCCACTTTATATACCTAACCCCATGCACTGAGGAGCACCAGGAACAACTTCAGTCCTATTATAAGCTGACATAAGAAGACCTGGAAGAGATCACCAAGGAATGGTCAATGGACCTCCTAGCTTCAGCAGACCCCGCAGAAATTTCCGACATCGACAGCCTCGGAACTGCGCAGGATACACTTGGGCCCAGTAAGACAAAGAAAGCAAAGACAACGAAGAAGAATGAAGAAGTCCAGGATGTTGACAACCTATCTGTAAGGATGGCTTCCATTACACCAGATGAAGAAGGTGATGACGAGGAAGGTACATAAACTGAACAACAGAAACTTGAAGTACCACCGCCTAGGGATGAAGAAGACTCATCGAAGAAAAGGAAGGTTTCACCTCTGAAATATTCCTCCAGAAAGAAACCAAGAACCCCTGTAACCAAGATGTGAACTGCCCTCACATTGGATGACTTTTATTTCATTATTGCAACGGTCAATGATGCTTCAAAGGAAATCATAGAGAAGCAAGAGGTGAAGCAGGAACACATGTATAGCCAAATTAAGATCGCGCTCCAAGGAGTACAGCAAGCACTCCAGTCTAGCCGAGCAATATCTACTGCACCTCTGCCAGAAAGAAAAACAGAAGTGGGAGATGAATCAGTTTAGCTCCACAAGATTGTTGATACAGTCGAAGTACACCTTCAACATGCTCAGGAAGAAAAAGCGCAGGCCACCTAGGCCCTAAAGAAAGAACAGGAGGAAATTATTGAAGAACACCATGCCGTGCAACAAGAGAAGAATGCTCTCCAAGCAAAATTTGAAGAAGACAGAGCGAAGATCCAAAAAGAGAAAGAGCAGTTGCTCGCAAAGCAGAGAGGAATTGAAGAAGCAGTCAACAGATCATTTCGCTCCGTGACCGGCTTAGAGAAAAAGGCCAAAGAGCCCATAGAGCACCAAGTGATGAAGCTAGCTAAAGTTATTCAGCAACTTCAACAAAGGGTCATGGAATTAGAGCTTCAGACCATACCACAGACTCCACAAGAAGTGCACAACCAACGAGAATTGAATGCTCAGAGTGCAGTAGAGAGGATTGAAACACTTGTTGCAGAATGTAAATAGCTAATTAGTAGAAGCGTGTAAATATATGAACAACTATCTGAAGACCCAGAGTTGAAGAAACTGGAGTCCCAACTCCAGGAAGAAAAGCAGCACGCAGATACAGTACAGGCACAGCTCAAGCTCCTGTCACCCATCAAGAGGATGAAGATATCCCAGGAATAACGCACTGCCCAATAGCTTGTTCTTACCACGCAGAATAGAGTGATGGAAGTCACCCATAAACTCCAGCCGAGCCAGGAGGCAGCCTACCTACTGTTTGAAGAAATTGAAGGCCAAGGAACACTACTAGAACAAGTAGTTGTTACAGTCGAGAAGCAACTGGAAGGACCTATAAGCGAAGCGGTTGTTCAGGAATTCACTGAGAAAGAAGCAGTAGCACAGAGACAAGTCAAAGCAGCTCGAGCCAAGATCGAGACCTTTGAGGCAAAGTTACCCAGACCTGAGTGACTCAGGATGAGTCACAAGTGAGTGTTGGGGGCTTGTTGGCCCTGACCAAGTTTTGAGGAACACTTGGTCATATTTGACCATTTTTGGGACTTTGACAGCTTGTCAAATATGGATCGCAACGTGAAGCGGAAATCGTGGAAGCTAGACCCCTTTTTGGGTCCTTTTTGGGTTTTTGGGTTAATGTAATGGGAAAGGGATTTTGGCCCGTGGGTTTACCCACACTTAGGCCCACTTTTGTAATGTATAAATAGATGTCTAAGCGAAGTAAGTAAGGGGATGGTAGCCTATCTATGTGATGTAATCTAAGTGCTAGTAGTGCTATGTGCATGACTGTAGAAGGGTTACAGAGCTAAGTAAAAGTTATTATAGAGATTATAGAAGGCTTTGTGCTACAACGCAAGGAAGAAGGATCTAGCAAGTTGCACAGATCTTTTGTCCTATGCGAAGAGGGATTTGGATGGCTCTATGATGTAACCTGATTAACCAAAGCTAATAAAGAAGAATACTTTGTGGACGTAGCCCCGAGGTGGGGGTGAACGACGGTAAATCTGTGTGTTGTGCTCTATGCCTCGACCTGACGTGTTTGTCTCTTCCTTTGCTAAGTGCTTTGATGTGTTTAGATAGATCTATTTATGCTTTGTGCTTATGAGATATGAATGAATGTTAGATTTAGTATGTAAGATGCTTAGTGTTTGATCTGTTGAATCTAATCTATCTTTTTGTGGCTAAGTGCAGAATTGTCTTAGATATAAGTACATATTGCGATGCTTTGTGCTATCTATGAAGTATCATAAAGGTTGAATATTGATGAATAATCTATGCTAGGTGATTGTTAAGTGTTATAATCACAGATCTGTGTCCCAACTAAGGTTGCAGACACCTAATTCTTGCAACCACCCCTGCCTCTAACTCGGGTAAGAGTTCATCTGCTTCGCAGGTGTTGCCAAAAGGGCCAGTAGTTAGGGTTTTGTTGGTGCATTGTTGTAGCGTTGAACCCTGGGTCTACCCCTGTGCCAACAAATTACACTGCAAATCCATGTGGAAATATACCAAACAATTTTTCATGACCATGAATAGGAAATACAAAGTAGATACATGCCATAGGTTGTCATAGTCATGAACAAGACCCAGTGAAAACTAGTCTCAAAATCAATCTGTAGATATCTGTATACAATGGAGTAGAATATGATCTCCCATGATCATTGAATTCATATAGGTACTGGTCCAATGAATGATAGCAACAAATCAAGAAAGTTGCTACTATAAACCGATGTCTTCAAGTCTTCTACACGATTCACCAAAGGTGCAAGTCTACATCATGTGAATAGAGGAGTTGAGGTCGAACACAATGAGACTTTGTTTGATTACCGGTCATTAAGGTATATCATTAACAAACGTGAGGCAACCTACCGATAATGAAAGTAGGTATCAAGGAATTGAGTACATTCTTACAAGTGTGAATAAAGGTGTTGAGTTCAAACACTTGAAGAATCCATCGATCAGGAGACATTGATGTATTGCCAACTATTGATCATGAGAGAACCTGCCAGTGATGACTGCAAGCCTCTAGGTACTCATAGGACTCTAGGACTCTTTTCTAGAATAGATGAGTTGAATTCGATGGAAGGAGACCCACTGAAAGGAGAGAATTAAAGCATATTTCATCAATTAGCACGAGGTACAAAGCAATAGCTTGATGATTTGGAGGAACTCAGACGAAGAGGATGTTCACGAACCAACGACCCTGTGCGTCTCTCGCATGCACCAAATGAAATTAGTGCACGAAAAAGACCCTCTAAATAACAACCAATAAGGAAAATCACTGATAAAGGTGAGGAAACCACCAATAAGGCTAATGGCATCCAAGACACTACATGAATCCCAATGTGTGAATAGATTTCTTTCCGACGAGCACAAGGGAAACCCCCCAGTCAGCGACCAATGAGGAGATGTCGATTGTTGGGTTCAAGGTTACCTACCCATAATGAAAGTAGGATCAGGGTGCACGGTAGGCATACAACTTCTTGTAACTCTGAGAAACACTAAGGGTATGGCCGACATGCAAAGTCAAAAGTTCTGAGAAATGGCTGACACTGGATTATAGACATCCTTTGAACAAGAGCACGAGACATATGGAGGACTCCCACATCATAGAGTTGATAATAAAAATTTGTGATGCAGAAGGGACCAATCAAATTTTTTGGGCATCTGATGGCTCAAATACCTCTGGCATCTGTGTATCCATGCATGTATCCTACCCAACTTATTCTTCCATGGCTACCTCTTGTGCCTTTGTCTGCACTTCTTCTGCACTCACATGTCTTGTCGGTCCTCTTGGTACCTGCTCTGTTTTCAGTGGACCCTGTGTAGGACCACGCTGTGATTTCTTTTGTGTCCTACTTTTCTTTCGAATTGGGCTACTTTTCCCCATTGTACCTATTGTTTTCTTCTTTTTCTGGATAGCACCATTCCTGCCTATCTCTTGCACAAGGACTATGCTACCCTGCGTCTAGATTTGTACTGTTGGAGTTGCTCTTGGAATCTCTGGCACTTTCCACTCCTCAGGCCACTCTTGGACCTCCATGTGGATGTCCTACATCATCATGCAGTACTTCAGCTACAACCACTCCTTGGTTAGATCCTTCTTCTCCTACAACCACATGTTATGGCGTGATGCCTGGAAATTCACTATTTGTCCAAACTCCTCGACAATTTCTAGGGAGATCCTCAATGTATCCTCCAAGCTATTCTGGACCTCTGTTAAGTACTGAGAGAACATGTCGTTGTTGAATTTCTTTACCTTGGGATCTGTTGTTCTTCGCAGTGACGTGTAGCGCGTTGTGCCACATTTTCCTTTCCTTGGTAGAAACATTGTGTATGCAGGTTCCTGCCACCCCATAAGTGCAATGAGGATGAGTAACCATGAGCAGTGGAACTAGGAGCCCTAATCTTGCACGTCCTTGCAGTCTTCAAGGAATGAGTTCAGTAGATAACGGGCCCAACTCATCAATCTCCCCTTTGCGCATTGCGTCGCGACTGCTACTACCCCTATGGGAACTTCTTATTTACGACACTTGCACATTAATTTGCAACCGAGGAATCTTGTTGAAAATCGTGTCACATGATCATTGATATCATTGATATTGATACCTTTGTTACCCCTCTCTGCACCATACTTTTCTTTGATCTCATATGAGATGGCTTTCGCCTTAGTTTTGTCTTCTAGGTATTGTTCTGGCTTCTCCCCATCTGTGGGTAGTTCTGTAATTTCTGCGATGAGGTCGACCATGATAGGCACTAGCCTATCCATCCACAAGATGCCTCTGTGCACCCTTGCTAACAATTATTTAACACATCCATTTATGTGTTTCTCATGCTCGAAGTGAGGTATGTCTAATAAGTTCATGATACTGGTGTTGTACAATCCCAGGATCCACTACGCAGGCTCCAACAGTGGCGCACCTGATGGGCCTTCTCCCCTACTCTCCAGGTAGCTTTGTGCTACCAAATATGGGAACTTTATGGCATATGGGACATCATGGTGGAAGTATTGAAGGATATTGACTCCTCCTACAATTTTATCTTCAGTCTTCACTCCCTTAGGAATTTTCAGCATCACTATACCTAGTTTTTTCTATGTGATTTGTACACCCTGTGCACTTCTTTCTGCTCTCACCTTCTTTTTCCCTTGTGGGGACGATACCCCACCCTCTAGTACAACCTATTTCTTTGTTTCCTGCTCTATTTCCGGATCTAGGCCCTAATGCGTGGAACCCATGGTTGGTTCTTCTTGTTGCGATCCTTTTCCCCTGGACGTGTCAGATTATATCCATTCAACATCCTCTTTCGGCTGCTCAGGATCCTATGCGATTTCATGCTCCTCTTCCACATGAAATGTGGTCTGCTCGTACTCTAGTGTGTGGATTTCGTCCACATCCACCACTATGGGCATCTCGTTTGTTTCAGTTTGTGGCACCTGAGTGCTACTCAGTGTGTTTCGCACAGTTCTTCTTGGTGCTCCAACCCTCGATGGTGACATGACAAGGAAATCCGAGCTATAGGCTTCCCAATCGACAAATGGTAGCACAATTTCACACTCTATCGCTCTTCCACTCGGTTTTGTGTTCTTCTCCTTAGCAAATAACACAATGGGTCACTTCCCCCCTTTTTTTGACTTATAGTGGGGCAGAGAATTAATAGTTGTGCCGCATTGATAATTGTCACTATTTCATTTTCTACTGTATTTCCTGTGCATTGTACCTTTCTACTAGTTAACTACTCTTATGTGCACAGTGTTTCTGAACCCTGGTTTTCTTACAGCGGATTGTTCTGTTCTACCAGTTCTATTCTGTCAAGACCCTTCGTGTGCACCGATATGTTTTTATTTTTATCCCCTTTTTACTTTTTATGGATTTTCTTCTTTTTATTTGTTTTTCTCATTCTCTCCCTTACTTCTACTATAATACACTATATACATATCTTCTTACTGCGCAGTAACTTTCTAAGTACTAGGAGGTCGACTATCCCTATAAATTTTTAGTCGACTCCCATTGATCATTCCTCTCAATTTTGTACCTCCTAAGTCTTTCAACTGTACATCTCCCCCCTCTGTGATAGTATTCACTTCATATGGTCCCAACCAGTGCATTCTGAATTTTCCTGGATGTTGAACAAATTTATTGTCATACACCAAAACTACGTCTCCCTCCTTGAAATTCTTTCGTTTAATATGTATGTCATGCCAAGCTTTGTCACTTGCTTTCTGTACTTCTTGGTGAAATCCTGCTAGAATCCTATTTTCTTCCATATCCATCATCTAACTTAGTCTTTCTTTTACTGCACCTCATTCTGTCATGTTGGTGATTGCTACTACGCACAAACTAGGTACAAAAAATTATAATGGCACCACTGCTTCTTGTCTATACACCAACCTGAATGGTGGTTGTCTTGTCAACTTTTTGCATGTAGTCCTATATCCCCATAATACTGTCGGTATCTTCAAATCCCAATCATCCTTGTTGACATTGCAGATCTTTGTCAAAGCCTTTTCTAGGATATTATTAAAGGATTCCACTATCCCATTTTCTTGAGGGTGATAAGGTGTACTCTTTTGATGATAGACTTCAAACTCTTCAGTCGTTGCCTTTATAATACTATTGATGAAGTGAGTTCCTTGGTCACTCATCAAAATCCTTGGGCATCCAAATCTAGTGATCACTTGCTCGAACAAGAAGTGTGATGTTGTCTCTGCGCTATAATGTTTTACCGGTGTTGCCTCTACCCATATCGTTAAGTATTATATCGCAGTAATGATATACCTTGCTCCTGACCTTTTTTCTGGTGGGTTAATTAGTCCCACAAAGTCTATTTCCCATTTTTATAACACTTGCAAGGTTACTTGTGGTCTTAGGGGCATGTCATCCCGTCTATTAGGTTTTCCAACCCTTTGACATACATCACATCTCTGGCAGTAGTCCTTTGCATCTCTGTGAATGGTTGACCACCATAGTCTTGAATGGTAGATTTCCTGCATAATGTCCTCCAGCTATTCCCTCATGAGCCTATGCTAAAATCCTAGGCCTCTCATGTTCTAGTACACATCTTCTCAAGATGTTGTCTACGCCCATCTTCTCTGTGCAGTGTTGAATTCTTGTGGCGCAGTCCCTGTACTAAAGCATTCAATGATGTCAAAAAAATATTTATCATCTACTTGGACTGAAAATAACTGTGCATCAGGGAAGTTGTCCTCTAAATTTGTAGGTTCCTCTCCATTGGTGATTCTCGATAGGTGATTGGGTCTTGCATTCAACTTCCCTAGTTTGACTATCACTTCAAAGTCAAATTCCTGAAACAATAGTAACCATATACAGATTCTCCCCACCAACACTGGCTTATTGACTAGGTACTTGAGGGAAGAATGATCTATGAACATTTTAAAGTGTTTGTCAAGTAGATAGTGTCTAAATTTTTGCAGTGTATATACCATTGCTAGGCCTTCTCTCTCTGTAGAATTGTAGTTCTACTTTGACTCTGACAATTTTATGCTTGCAAATGCTATGGGATGGTCTAACTCTCATGTTCCTGGTTGAACCAGAATAGATCCAAGTGCTATGGTTGATGCATCTACATGCACATGAAATGTCTTTTTCCCAATCAGAGAATACTAGTATATGTGTTGTGACCATATTCTCTTTTAAAGTGTCCAAACCTCGTTGATAGTCCTCATTCCACTAGAATTTACTATCTTTCTTCAATAGTTTCTCCATCATCGCGATGATCTACGCATGTCATTTTATGAATTTTCTGTAGTAGCCTGTGTGTCCTAGTGTTTCTCTCAACTGACATGTTGATTTGGGTGGTGGTAAGTTAACAATGATTGCAACCTTTGCAGGATCGACTAATAGCCCTTGTTTACAAACTATATGTCCCAATAGTACTCCAAAAGGTGTCCCAAAGATGCACTTCTTGATATTCAATGATATCTAACATTACCTACATCTTTCCAACATCAGCCTTAACACCTATACATGA
The DNA here is from genome assembly GCA_009831015.1 of Picea engelmannii. Taxonomy (NCBI): domain Eukaryota; kingdom Viridiplantae; phylum Streptophyta; class Pinopsida; order Pinales; family Pinaceae; genus Picea; species Picea engelmannii. Next base: position 138,866 of record ML794284.1, read on the forward strand.
TCTTTCAACAGATTGTAGACTATCCAATCATCGATATATACTTCTAAAAACTGATGGATGAATTCTTTGAAGGCAATTATGACTACTCTTGAGAATATTGTTGGTGCATTCTTAATCCAGATTATTTTCGGCACGAAATGAGAGCGGAGATATAATAAAGAAATGCACAGAGATGTCACGGATATCCAATAATATAACAAAAATGTATCAGAGATGCAACCATAAACACAGAGATACAATAATACATGATTTCTATTAATGAAATGAATGTACAAAGACTGTAAAAATACAGAGTGAAAGACTCGCTAGAATGGTGGCAACTTATCTCTGAGAAGAGATGTGACGACTACGCGCATTCGCAAGAAGATGATTACAATGAGGCTCTGAAGGCCTTTTTACAATAAACAGGAATGCCAAAAACCATAGACATCCAAAAACCTAACCCTAGGAGATGAAACGCCAAAAGTCATGTGGGCCCTATTTGGGTAAGTTAGTACATCAACTTCCCGGGGTCGTAACGTTTGCATACGATCTCTGTTTTAGGCGTGTGATAGCCCGTTGGAAAGGTATCATTGAGGAGATTCATTTTTGGGGATCAATGATGCCTTTGGATATCATTGAGAAGATTGATCTCGAAAAACCTTTATTTAAGCCCTCAAAATGGCCCCAGAAGTTAAAACTGCTAAAAATAGTAAATTTCCAAAATTGTCAGAAAATTGTTTTGAGCTAGTTGGAAAAGGTGGGTGGCCACCGATATCCACCTAGATCAATCCTCCCTCCTTATGAAGCAATGTTTTCCATTGCATTGAGTCCCCGGGGGAGAGAGAAAAGCGTTTGTTGAATCTACATCTTGATGAGTTGCTTTCCTTATTGGGGAACTTGCGCTACTTAGCTTGTTGAAGGTTGTCATGAACATGTGGCTGGAAGGGTTTGACATTTTTAAACAGTCTAGCTACATGAGGTGTCTGTGTGAAAAAGGAAACTTTACACTTTACTGCAATCTTATCGACCTACTTCTGTTGGATAGAAGGTGTTTGGGCCGAGGCTGTAGTGGTTGCAGTATCCTTTTGTTCACCCTTTGAACAGATTGTGAAGAAGCTGAATTTTGTAGTATGAGATACTACCTTGCGGCACTGTTTAGGTGGGACATTATTTGTAACTACATCTGGTATTATGTAGAGATGACCCCTCAAAGTAACAATGACACTACGAGGTCAAGACTCATCAATAACATGGCGCCTCCACATATATGGTTGGCCCAAGAGAACATCACAGACATCCAGTGGGGAAACATCACATAATACCTCATCCTTGAAGGGTTGGATGCCATATGACAATCAACAATGTTGGCTGACATGGAGATCTCGTCCTTGGTGAAGCCACCCGATGTTGTATGGTTGCGGGTGTGGTGTTGTCGACAATCCCAACAGTTTGACGACCTTTGCTGAGATGAGGTTCTTTTGTCTTCCCCTATCAACAATAAAATGCAGCGGGGTCGCCTTCACCCACATATGTGAATGAAAAAGGTGCTCTCCCTCTTCAGGATCTGTTGGTTCTTTTGGTTGAATTATTTCGGTCGTGACAATAGCAGTGGGGTATGCGTCGATGATCTGTCTTTTCCCATTATTTTTAGAATCAGATTATAAATCAGGGTTTATCTCCTTGTCTTTGATCTCAACCACCAATGATTGTTTTGAGCGACATTCATCGGTGTTGTGCCAGGGGATTTTGTGGAAATCACACCATTTTCCGGTGTCCTTTGTCTTCCCATGACCCTTCTTTTCTTGTGGGTTGGACTGGTTTTTGGGAGACTGTTTGTTAGGGCCGTCTTTGTCATACTTTGGTTGTTGTGGATTTGCAGACCCGAAATCCATTTGTTATGGTGCTTCAATTTCTGCTTGATTTTAACAACATATCGATAAGCAGCACCGAGTGATGACATGTCCAGAAAATCCATTTCTGTTTGGATGTATCTATGTAGAGCCCCACAGTATTTCAAAACCAAATGTTGTTCGGAGTCTGTGATACCCATCTTGGTGCGCAAGGTATGGAAGGTATTGGTGAACTCCATAACTACTTGGCCCCTCTCTTGCCGTAGTGTGGTCCATATCATGTACTGGTCCTCATAGTTGCCAACAAGGTAATATTGTTCCTTTACCACATCCACAAAAAAATCCCAAGTGGGCTCGGCCCCATATATTCCAGACTCCTCTCTGGAACTTTTCTCCCAGTAAGTTTCCCACCAATGTTTGACATGGGGGAGAGCCTTAAGGAGCCTGAAGATGATCTTTTCTCTATCGGAAAAATTGTGAACAGAGAAATAACCTTCTAATAGATTTAACAATTTATCTAGGGCATCTGCATCTATCTGACCTTCAAATATAGGAATATCAAAATTGACCTGTACCTTAAAAGGAGAGGTGCCTCCAAAGTGGCCTCTTGATGAAGATGAGCCTGATGTTATCAAAAGGCGTTGAAGGATGTGGGAAAAAATCTCCATCATTTCATCCCTCTGTCGTGTGAGAGATTGCTCAAGCAACAGATTGATAGAATCATATGCTATGTTGTTTTTCTTTTCTTCCACCATTGAGGGTTTCTTGGGTGTGCAAGAGCGATTGTCCTCAAGAGAGAAAATATCAAGACCCAACTTGCTATATTCGGACCTCTTCGGGGACATGCACTAAAAAAATGATCAAGAACAACCTGCTCTGATACCACTGATCCAGATTATTTTCGGCATGAAATAAGAGTGGAGATATAATAAATAAATGCACAGAGATATCGCAGATATCTAATAATATAAAAAAAAATGTATCAGAGATGCAACCATAAACATATATATACAATAACACATGATTTCTATTAATGAGATGAATGTACAGAGACTGTAAAAATGCAGAGTGAAAGACTCGCTAGAATGGTGGCAGCTTATCTCTGAGAAGAGATGTGACCGCTACTCGCATTTGCAAGAAGATGATTACAATGAGGCTTTGAAGACATTTTTACAATAAACAGGAATTCCAAAACCCTAGACATCCAAAAACCTAACCCTAGGAGATGAAACGCCAAAAGTCATGTGGGCCCCGTTTGGGTAAGTTAGTACATCAACTTCATGGGGTCGTAACTTTTGCATACGATCTTCGTTTTAGGTGTGTGATAGCCCGTTGGAAAGGTATCGTCGAGGAGATTCATTGTGGGGGATCAATATTTACTTTGGATATTATTTAGAAGCTCTATCTTGAAAAATATTCATTTAGGCCCTCAAAATGGCCCTGGAAGTTAAAACTACTAAAAATAGTAAATTGCCAAAATTGCCAGAAAATTGTTTTGAGCCAGTTGGAAAAGGTGGGTGGCTACCGATATCCACCTATATCAATTATTCAGTCCAAAATGAATGATTTTCTACTGGTAGGATCCCCATTTTGTGGCAAAAGTGGTCATGTACCTGTCTTCTGGAGCTATCTTGATCTGATGGTAGCATGAGAATCCATCTATGAAGGACTATGCTTCTTGGCCTCCCACATTCTCTAATACCTCATCTGTGAAAGGGGTGAGAAAAGGGTCATGTAGGAAAGCATCATTCAGATTCCTCAGATTGACACATATCCTTATCCCTCCTTATTTCTTTTCCTGCACTACCATAGGACTTATCCATTCTGATTCTTCTATTGGTTCTATGATTCCAGTTTCCAACATTCTGTCAATTTCTTCTTTTACCTTCTTATTATATATTGGGGTCACTCTATACGGTCGATGTATGACAGATATAGCCTCAAGTTTGAGAGGTATCTTCATCTCTCCTAGCTCTCTTTTTTTTCCTTTCATCTCTATAAAAAATTTTGGGAATAAGTCACCGTACTCGCGCAACAACTATGTTATTCTTTCTAGTGTTTGTTCATCCTAGTAGTCTCCAATGTTGGCCATTTTGGGATTATTATTTGTCCCAGTATTTACTTTCTTCACCTTGATTGGTGCAACAAATACTTCTGATTCGAGAGATGGGCCTTCCAGCTCTTTCTCCTTCAATTTTTGTAATTTGAATGTTGTGTGGGTCATCTTCATCTGGTGCTTCTTCCTTCACATGATAACATGACAATAATTCTTTCATTGTCTTCCTATTCTATTGTTGGCATTATGTTATGAGTTCTACTTCTGGTTCTTGAATGAATATTACCCCTCTTATCTTCTTGAGGGATAAATCCATGTTGGGGTTCTCATGTTCAAATGAGAAAATTACTACAAAATTATTTTGTAGTGTTGTCCATTCTGCAGTTCCTCTGCGCAGTTCCTGGTCTACATACCAGTTTGCTAGAATTCCTCCCAATGTGTGAATGAATTAATGAGGCCATTCTTATGGTGGTGCCATTTTCCATAGTGTTTTGCACTTCTCTAAGTGTTTGACTGGTGTCCATTTTCCATCATATCTCTGCAGTTCATTGCTTCACTGTTTTGCGTCGAATCTAATGCGCAATAACCGCTTAGATTGGTACCATTCCTTGAATGTCTCTTTGTGCACACCCCACCATATTGCAGGTGTTTCCTTGAGTGTTATGTCCAAGGCTAAGAGCCTCTGATTTTCTAACACTTCATCTTCTTATCTTGTTAGGAATTTGTTATCACTCCAGGAAACTACTTAGGGTTGTAAGCTAAGTATGCCTGGTAACTTAACAGATGAATTGTTTTCAATAGGTGGATCAATGGGATACTAAGATAGTGCAATGAAGAGATTATTTATCAGATAACTTAATGA
>ML794284.1:155731-165993 GCA_009831015.1 Picea engelmannii
CCCACATGACTTTTGGCGCTTCATCTCTTAGTGTTAGGTTTTTTGATGTCTAGGGTTTTTGGCATTCCAATAAAAAGGCCTTCAGAGTCTCATTTTAACCATCTTCTTGCGAATGCGAGTAGCCATCACATCTCTTCTCAGAGATAAGCTGCCACCATTCTATCGAGTCTTTCACTTTGTATTTTATAGTCTCTGTACATTTATTTCATTAATAGAAATCGTGTATTACTGTATATCTGTGTTTATGGTTTCATCTCTGATATATTTCTGTTATATTATTGAATATCTGCGATATTTTTGTGCATTTCTTTATTATATCTCCGCTCACATTTCGTGTCGAAAATAATCTGGATCAGTGGTATCAGAGCAGGCTGCTCTTGAACGTTTTTTCAGTGCATGTCCCCGACGATGTCCGAGTATAGCAAGTTGGGTCTCGAGCTTATCTCTCTTGAAGAAAATTTCTCTCGCACACCCAAGAAACCCTCAATGGCGGAAGAAAACAAAAACGACGGAGCAAACGATCCTATCAATCTGTTGCTTGAGAAAGCTCTCACGCGACAGAGGGACGAAATGATGGAGAATTTTTCCCACATCCTTCAAGGCCTGCCGATATCATCAAGCACATCTTCATCAAGCAGGCACTTTGGAGGCACCTCGCCTTTCAAGGTACAAGTTAATTTTGATATTCCTATATTTGAAGGTCAAATAGATGCAGATGCCCTAGATAAATGGTTAAATCTGCTAGAAGGTTATTTCTTTGTTCATAATTTTTCCGACAAGGAAAAGATCACCTTCGAACTCCTTAAGGCTCTCCCCCATGTCAAACATTGGTGGGAAACTTACTGGGAGTAGAGTTCCACAAAGGAGTCTGGAATATATGGGGTCGATCCCACTTGGGATTTTTTTGTGGATGCGGTGAAGGAACAGTATTACCCTATTGGAAACTATGATGACCAGTACATGAGATGGACCACACTACGGCAAGAGAGGGGCCAAGCAGTTCCGGATTTCACCAATACCTTCCATACCTTGCGAACCAAGCTAGGTATCAAAGACTCCGAGCGACATTTGGTTCTGGAATACCGTGGGGCTCTACATAGATACATCCAGACTGAAATGGATTTTCTGGACATCTCATCACTCGGTGTTGCTTATCGATATGTTATTAAAATCGAGAAGAAATTTAACAACCAGAACAAACGGGAGTTTGGGTCTGCAAATCTGCAACAACCGAAGTATAACAAAGACGGCCCTAACAAACAGTCTCCTAAAAACTAGTCCAAGACACAGGAAAAGAAGGGTAACAGGAAGACAAAGAAGGACACCAGAAAATGGTGTGATTTCCACAAAAGCCCCTGTCACAACATCGATGAATGTCGCTCAAAACAGTCATTGGTGGCCGAGATCAAAGGCAAGGAGTCGAACCCTGATTCAAAATCCGATTCTGAAAATATTGGTAAAGGATAGATCATTGACACAGACCCCACTGCTATTGTCGCAACCGCAGTAATTCAACTAGGAGAACCAACAAATCCTGAAGAGGGGGAGCGCCTTTTTCATTCACAGATGTGGGTGATGGGGACCCTACTGCATTTTATTGTTGATAGCGGAAGCCAGAAGAACCTCATCTCAGCAGAGGTCATCAAACAATTGGGATTGTCGACAACACCACACCCGCAACCATACAACATTAGGTGGCTTCGCCAAGGACGAGATCTCCATGTCAGCCAACAGTGTCGATTATCATACAGCATCCAACCCTTCAAGGATGAGGTATTATGTGATGTTGCCCCACTGGATGTTTATGATGTGCTCTTGGGCCAACCATATATGTGGAGAAGCCATGTTGTTTATGAGTCTCGACCTCGTAGTGTCATTGTTACTTTGGGGGATCATCTCTACAGAATACCAGAGGTAGTTCTGACTAGTGTTCCACCCAAAAAGTGTCGCAAGGTAGTATCTCATACTGCAAAATTCAGCTTCTTCAAAATCTGTTCAAAAGGAGAACAAAAGGACATTGCAACCACTACAGCCTTGCCCCAAGCACCTTCTATCCAACAGAAGCAGGTCGACAAGGTTGTAGCAAAGTGCAAAGATTCCTTATGCACACCGTCCTCTCATGTATCTCGACTTGTTGAATAGCCTCAACATCAATAGGTTCGTGATAGACTTCCACAAACTGAGCAGCGCGACGTCTCCAGCAAGACAAGCAGCTCACCAAGATGTAGATTCAACAAATGTTTTTCCTTCTCCCCCAGGAACTCAACACAATGGAGACCATTGCTTCCTAAGGATGGAGGATTGATCCAGGTGGATATTGGTGGCCACCCACCTTTTCCAAGTGCCTCAAAACAACTTTCTGGCAATTTTGGCAATTTATTATTTTTAGCAGGTTTTAACTTCCGGGGCCATTTTGAAGGCCTAAATGAAGGTTTTTCAAGATAGAGGTTCTCAATGATAGCAAAAGGAATGATTGATCCCCTAAAATGAATCTCCTCGAAGATACCTTTCCAACGAGCTATCACATGCCTAAAACGGAGATCGTATGCAAAAGTTACGACCTCGGGAAGTTGATGCACCAACTTACCCAAACGAGGCCCACATGACTTTTGGCGCTTCATCTCCTAGGGTTAGGTTTTCAGATGTCTAGGGTTTTGGGCATTCTGGTTTATAAAATTCCTTCAGAGCCTCATTTTAACCATCTTCTTGCGAATGCGAGTAGCCGTCACATCTCTTCTCAGAGATAAGCTACCACCATTCTATCGAGTCTTTCACTCTGTATTTTACAAGCTCTGTACATTTATTTCATTAATAGAAATCGTGTATTACTGTATATCTGTGTTTATGGTTGCATCTCTGATATATTTTTGTTATATTATTGAATATCTACGATATTTCTATGCATTTCTTTATTATATCTCCACTCGCATTTTGTGCCAAAAATAATCCGGATCAGTGGTATCAGAGCAGGCTGCTCTTGATCATTTTTTGAGGGCATGTCCCCGACGAGGTCCGAGTATAGCAAGTTGGGTCTCGAGATTGTCTCTCTTGAAGGCAATCACTCTCGCACACCCAAGAAACCCTCAATGGCGGAAGAAAACAAAAACGACGGAGCAGGCGATCCTATCAATCTGTTGCTTGAGCAAGCTCTCATGCAACAGAGGGACGAAATGATGGAGAATTTTGCCCACATCCTTCAACGTCTGCCGATATCATCAGGTGCATATTCATCAAGCGGCCACTTTGGAGGCACCTCGCCTTTCAAGGTACAGGTTAATTTTGATATTCCCGCATTTGAAGGTCAAATAGATGCAGATGCCCTAGATAAATGGTTAAATCTGCTAGAAGGTTATTTCTCTGTTCATAATTTTTCCAACAAAGAAAAGATCACCTTCGCACTCCTTAAGGCTCTCCCCCATGTCAAACATTGGTGGGAAACTTACTGGGAGTAGAGTTCCACAGAGGAGTCTGGAATATATGGGGCCGATCCCACTTGGGATTTTTTTGTGGATGTGGTGAAGGAACAGTATTACCCTATTGGAAACTATGAGGACCAGTACATGAGATGGACCACACTGCGGCAAGTGAGGGGCCAAGTAGTTCTGAAATTCACCAATACCTTCCATACCTTGCGCACCAAGCTAAGTATCAAAGACTCTGAGCGACATTTGGTTCTGAAACACCGTGGGGCTCTACACAGATACATCCAGACTGAAATGGATTTTCTAAACATCTCATCACTCGGTGTTGCTTATCGATATGCTATTAAAATCGAGCAGAAATTTAAGCACCAAAACAAACGGGAGTTCAGGTCTGCAAATCCGCAACAATCAAAGTATGACAAAGACGGCCCTAACAAACAGTCTCCCGAAAACCAGTCCAAGACACAGGAAAAGAAGGGTCACAGGAAGAAAAAGAAGGACACTGGAAAATGGTGCAATTTCCAAAAAATCCTCTGGCACAACACCGATGAATGTCGCTCAAAAGAGTCATTGGTGGCCGAGATCAAAGACAAGGAGCCGAACCCTGATTCAGAATCCGATTCTGAAAATATTGGTAAATGACAGATCATTAACGCAGAACCCACTGCTATTGTCGCAATCGCAGCAATTCAACCAGGAGAACCAACAGATCCCAAAGAAGGGGAGAACCTTTTTCATTCACAGATGTGGGTGAAGGGGACCCCGCTACATTTTATTGTTGATAGCGGAAGCCAGAAGAACCTCATCTCAGCAGAGGTCATCAAACAGTTGGGATTGTCGACAACACCACACCCGCAACCATACAACATTGGGTGGCTTCACCAAGGACGAGATCTCCATGTCAGCCAACAATGTCAATTAACATATGGCATCCAACCCTTCAAGGATGAGGTATTATGTGATGTTTCCCCACTGGATGTCTGTGATGTGCTCTTGGGCCAACCGTATATGTGGAGACGCCATGTTGTTTATGAGTCTCGACCCCGTAGTGTCATTGTTACTTTGGGGGGTCATCTCTACAGAATACCAGAGGTAGTTCCAACTACTGTTCCACCTAAAAAGTGTCGTAAGGTAGTATCTCATACTGCAAAATTCAGCTTCTTCACAATCTGTTCAAAAGGAGAACAAAAGGACACTGCAACCACTACAGCCTTGCCCCAAGCACCTTCTATCCAACAGAAGCATGTCGACAAGGTTGCAGAAAAGCGCAAAGATTCCTTCTGCACACCATCCTCTCATGTATCTTGACTTGTTTAACAACCTCAACCTCAACAAGTTCGTGATAAACTTCCACAAACTGAGCAGCGCAACGTCTCCAGCAAGACAAGCAGCTCACCAAGATGCAGATTCAACAAATGATTTTCCTTCTCCACCTGGACCTCAGCGCAATGGAGACCATTTCTTCCTAAGGAGGGAGGATTGATCTAGGTGGATTTTGGTGGTCACCCACCTTTTCCAACTACCTCAAAACAACTTTCTGGCAATTTTGGCAATTTACTATTTTTAGCAGGTTTTAACTTCCGGGGCCATTTTGAGGGACTAAATGAAGGTTTTTCGAGATAGATATTCTCAATGATATCCAAAGGCATGATTGAGCCCCCAAAATGAATCTCCCCAACGATACCTTTCCAACGAGCTATCACACGCCTAAAACGAAGATTGTATGCAAAAGTTACGACCCCGGGAAGTTGATGCACCAACTTACCCAAACAGGGCCCACATGACTTTTGGCGCTTCATCTCCTAGGGATAGGTTTTTCGATGTCTAGGGTTTTTGGCATTTCGGTTTATTGTAAAAAGGTCTTCAGAGCCTCATTGTAACCATCTTCTTGCGAATGCGAGTAGCCATCACATCTCTTCTCAGAGATAAGCTGCCACCATTCTATCGAGTCTTTCACTATGTATTTTACAGTCTCTGTACATTTATTTCATTAATAGAAATCGTGTATTACTGTATATCTATGTTTATAGTTGCATCTCTGATATATTTTTGTTATATTATTGAATATCTGCGATATTTTTGTGCATTTCTTTATTATATCTCTGCTCGCATTTCGTGCCGAAAATAATCTGGATCAGTGGTATCAGAGCAGGCTGCTCTTGATCGTTTTTTCATTGCATGTCCCCAACGAGGTCCGAGTATAGCAAGTTGGGTCTCGAGCTTCTCTCTCTTAAAGACAATCGCTCTCGCACACCCAAGAAACCCTCAATGGCAGAAGAAAACAAAAATGATGGAGCAAACGATCTTATCAATCTGTTGCTTGAGCGAGCTCTCACGCGACAGAGGGACGAAATGATGGAGAATTTTGCCCACATCCTTCAATGCCTGCCGATATCATCAGGCGCATCTTCATCAAGCGACCACTTTTGAGGCACCTCACCTTTCAAGGTACAGGTTAATTTTGATATTCCCTTATTTGAAGGTCAAATAGATGCAGATGCTCTAGATAAATGGTTAAATCTGCTAGAAGGTTATTTCTCTGTTCATAATTTTTCCGACAAGGAAAAGATCACCTTCGCACTCCTTAAGGCTCTCACCCATGTCAAACATTGGTAGGAAACTTACTAGGAGTAGAGTTCCATAGAGGATTCTGGAATATATGGGGCTGATCCCACTTGGGATTTTTTTGTGGATGCGGTGAAGGAACAGTATTACCCTATTGGAAACTATGAGGACTAGTACATGAGATGGACCACACTGTGGCAAGAGAGGCGCCAAGAAGTTCCGGAGTTCACCAATATCGTCCATACCTTGCACACCAAGCTAGGTATCAAAGACTCCGAGCGACATTTGGTTCTGAAATACCGTGGGGCTCTACACAGATACATCCAGACTGAAATGGATTTTCTGGACATCTCATCACTCAGTGTTGCTTATTGATATGCTATTAAAATCGAGCAGAAATTTAAGCACCAGAACAAATGGGAGATCGGGTCTGCAAATCCGCAACAACCAAAGTATGACAAATATGGCCCTAACAAAGAGTCTCTCGAAAACTAGTCCAAGACACGGGAAAAGAAGCGTCACGAGAAGACAAAGAAGGACACCGAAAAATGGTGCGATTTCCACAAAATCCCCTGGCACAACACCAATGAATGTCGCTCAAAACAGTCATTGGTGGCCGAGATCAAAGACAAGGAGCCGAACCCTGATTTAGAATCCGATTCTGAAAATATTGGTAAAGGACAGATATTGACGTAGACCCCACTGCTATTGTCGCAACCGCAGCAATTCAACCAGGAGAACAAACAGATGTCGAAGAGGGGGAGCACCTTTTTCAATCACAGATGTGGGTGAAGGGGACCCCGCTGCATTTTATTGTTGATAGTGGAAGCTAGAAGAACCTCATCTCAACAGAGGTCGTCAAATAGTTGGGATTTTCGACAAAACCACACCCGCAGCCATACAACATTGGGTGGCTTCGCAAGGGACGAGATCTCTGTGTCAGCCAACAGTGTCAGTTATCATACGGCATCCAACCCTTCAAGGATGAGGTATTATGTGATGTTTCCCCACTGGATGTCTGTGATGTGCTCTTGGGCCAACCATATATGTGGAGACGCCATGTTGTTTATGAGTCTCGACCCCGTAGTGTCATTGTTACTTTGGGGGGTCATCTCTACAGAATACCAGAGGTATTTCCGACTAATGTTCCACCCAAAAAGTGTCGCAAGGTAGTAGCTCAAACTGCAAAATTCAGCTTCTTCACAATCTGTTCAAAAGGAGAACAAAAGGACACTGCAACCACTACAGCCTTGCCCCAAGCACCTTCTATCCAACAGAAGCAGGTCGACAAGGTTGTAGCAAAGTGCAAATATTCCTTCTACACACTGTCCTCTCATGTATCTCGACTTGTTGAACAGCCTCAACCTCAACAGGTTTGTGATAGACTTCCACAAACTGAGCAGCGCGACGTCTCCAGCAAGACAAGCAGCTCACCAAGATGCAAATTCAACAAATGTTTTTCCTTCTCCCCCAGGAATTAAAAGCAATGGAGACCATTGCTTCCTAAGGAGGGAGGATTGATCCAGGTGGATATCGGTGGCCACCCACCTTTTCCAACTGGCTCAAAACAACTTTCTAGCAATTTTGGCAATTTACTATTTTTAGCAGGTTTTAACTTCCGGGGCCATTTTGAGGGCCTAAATGAAGGTTTTTCGAGATCAAGATTCTCAATGATAGCCAAAGGCATGATTGAGCCCCCAAAATGAATCTCATCGACGATACCTTTTCAACGAGCTATCACACGCCTAAAATAAAGATTGTATGCAAAAGTTACGACCCCAGGAAGTTGATGCACCAACTTACCCAAACGGGGCCCACATGAATTTTGGCACTTCCTCTCCTAGGGTTAGGTTTTTGGTTGTCTAGGGTTTTTGGCATTCCGGTTTATTGTAAAAGGCCTTCAGAGCCTCATTGTAACCATCTTCTTACGAATGCGAGTAGTCGTCACATATCTTCTCAGATATAAGTTGCCACCATTCTATCGAGTCTTTTACTCTGTATTTTACAGTCTCTGTACATTTATTTCATTAATAGAAATCATGTATTACTCTATATATGTGCTTATGGTTGCATCTCTAATATATTTCTGTTATATTATTGAATATCTGCGATATTTCTTAGCATTTCTTTATTATATCTTCGCTCGCATTTCGTGCCGAAAATAATCTGGATCAGTGGTATCAAAGCAGGTTGCTCTTGATCATTTTTTCAGTGCATGTCCCCAAGGTTTGAATATAGCAAGTTGGGTCTCGATCTTGTCTGTCTTGAAGAAAATCGCTCTCGCACACCCAAGAAACCCTCAATGGCGGAAGAAAACAAAAACGATGGAGCAGACAATCTTATCAATCTGTTGCATGAGCAAGCTCTCATGCGACAGAGGGACGAAATGATGGAGAATTTTTCCCACATCCTTCAATGCCTGCCGATATCATCAGGCACATCTTCATCAAGCGGCCACTTTGGAGGCACCTCACCTTTCAAGGTACAGGTTAATTTTGATATTCTCGTATTTGAAGGTCAAATAGATGCAGATGCCCTAGATAAATGGTTAAATCTGCTAGAAGGTTATTTCTCTGATCGTAATTTTTCCGACAAGGAAAATATCACCTTCACACTACTTAAGGCTCTCCCCCATGTCAAACATTGGTGAGAAACTTACTGGGATCAAAGTTCCATAGAGGAGTCTGGAATATATGGGGTCAATCCCACTTGGGGTTTTTTTGTGGATGCGATGAAGGAACAGTATTACTCTATTAGAAACTATGAGGACCAGTACATGAGATGGACCACACTACGGCAAGAGAGGGGCCAAGCAGTTCCAGAGTTCACCAATACCTTCCATACCTTGCACACCAAACTAGGTATCAAAGACTCCGAGCAACATTTGGTTCTGAAACACCGTGGGTCTCTACACAAATACATCCAGACTAAATAGGATTTTCTTGACATCTCATCACTCGGTGTTGCTTATCGATATGCTATTAAAATCGAGAAGAAAGTTAAGCACTAGAACAAACGGGAGTTCGGGTCTGCAAATCCGCAACAACCGAAGTATGACAAAGACAGCCTTAACAAACAGTCTCTCGAAAACCAGTCTAAGACACAGGAAAAGAAGGGTCACGGGAAGACAAAGGACACCGGAAAATGGTGCAATTTCTACAAAAGCCCCTGGCACAACACCGATGAATGTCGCTCAAAACTGTCAATGGTGGTCGAGATCAAAGATAAGAAGCCGAACCCTGATTCAGAATCCGATTATGAAAATATTGGTAAAGGACAGATCGTTGACGCAGACCCCACTGCTATTGTCGCAATCGCAGCAATTCAACCAGGAGAACCAACAGATCTCGAAGAGGGGGAGAACCTTTTTCATTCACAGATGTGGGTGAAGGAGACCCCGCTGCATTTTATTGTTGATAGTGGAAGCTAGAAGAACCTCATCTTAGCAAAGGTCATCAAACAGTTGGGATTGTCGACAACACCACACCCACAGCCATACAACATTGGGTGGCTTCGCCAAGGACGAGATCTTAGTGTCAGCCAACAGTGTCGATTATCATACGGCATCCAACCCTTCAAGGATGAGGTATTATGTGATGTTGCCCCACTGGATGTCTGTGATGTGCTCTTGGGCCAACCATATATGTGGAGACGCCATGTTTTTTATGAGTCTCGACCCCGTAGTGTCATTGTTACTTTGGGGGGTCATCTCTATAGAATACCAGAGGTAGTTCCGACTACTGTTCCACCTAAAAATTGTCACAAGGTAGTATCTCATACTGCAAAATTCAGCTTCTTCACAATCTGTTCAAAAGGAGAACAAAAGGACATTGCAACCACTACAGCCTTGCCCCAAGCACCTTCTATCCAACAGAAGCAGGTCGACAAGGTTGCAGCAAAGAGCAAATATTCCTTCTGCACACCATCCTCTCATGTATCTTGACTTGTTGAATAACCTCAACCTCAACAAGTTCGTGATAGACTTCCACAAACTGAGCAAGGCGACGTCTCCAGCAAGACAAGTAGCTCACCAAGATGGAGATTCAACAAATGCTTTTCCTTCTCCCCCGAGAACTCAACGCAATGGATACCATTGCTTCCTAAGGAGGGAGGATTGATCCAAGTGGATATCAGTGGCCACCCACCTTTTCCAACTACCTCAAAACAACTTTCTAGCAATTTTGGCAATTTACTATTTTTAGCAAGTTTTAACTTCCGGGGCCATTTTGAGGGCCTAAATGAAGGTTTTTCAAGATTGAGGTTCTCAATGATATC
>ML794284.1:178180-195108 GCA_009831015.1 Picea engelmannii
CCCCCTAGGACCCCCCTAGGAAAGCACCCGGCGCACACGACAGGGCTCTAGTGGTAGGGATCGTCAAACGCAATTGTCGTATTTAACGCGCCCACACACACACCCATGCAAAGAATATAACACATACCCAACAACACCAAGATCCCCAAAGTCCCGAATCACGAAAGCACTTTCAGGATAAGCGCTTGGTTACAACTAGCGGTCATATGTGAGGAAAGAGCTAGCTTAGCTCAGCTCCATTTCGGAGATCGTGACATGGGAGATTCAAGACGTATCATCACAAGTTTCCGAAACCCGAAATTTCGTAGTGCCTATTTGTGTAGCCTTTGGTCACCACCGGTGGTCGCGAAAAGAGAAAGAGCTTGCAAGATTGCTAGGCTCCATTTCGTGATCGGGAATTGGAAGAGTCAGAGTGACTCGCAACAAATCTCTCGAAACGTGAAACTGCGAAGTGCTCTTTAAATTAGGCCTTGGTCAGAACCATTGGTCGCGAGAAGGAAAGGAGTTATTTGCTAAACTCTATTTCGGAGATCGCAATATGAAGAGTCGAGATCTCTCACCACAAGTTTTCCAAAATGCAAAACCATGAAATCACTTTATGTTTAGCCCTTGGTCACAGCCAGTGGGCACATGGGATAAAACGCGAGACACTGCAGATTTAATCCAATGGTGTTGGTAATTTGGGAATTTGATCAAAGGGATATTGTTTCACCTCATGGTTAGTTGTTTAGTTACGATTCAATTGGAATTATTGAACCATGGTTCTTGGATGTTTGGCGATTCAGTTGCTGAGGCGTTTTCCTTTGATATTTGAGGTGTAACTGAATTGGTGGCAGCGTATAAAATAGATATGCAGTGACTATGATAGACTGGTTGTTCGAACTGGAAAAATGAGTTGAACTGTAAGAAAGGTAAAATTACAGTATGAATAGTGTGAGATAAAACTCAGAGATGTTGAACAGACAGAAGAAATAGCAGAACTGCAGAACAGATAGAAGCATAGCAGAATTGAAGAACAGATAAAAGCAGAGAAGAATTGCAGAACAGAGAAAAAGTGGTAAGAATTGAAACACATGTATTGTTGGTTATTCAATCATTTATCCTTAATCAGGGAGGTAGGGTGGTGCTAGGGAGGATTGTGGTCCTCTGATATTCAAGTTGGTTCTTGAATATTGGAAGTTGTATCTTCCATCTAGTTGTGGCTAGAAAACAGGGTGGCAGGGTGGTGCTCGGGAAAACACAAAGTTTTTTGTATGCAAGTTGGTGCTTGTATAATTCCAGTTGGTGCTGGAACATTTAGGGAGTTGATGCTTCCTTCTAGTGGGTGCTAGAGAAACCAGAGAGTTGGTGCTTGTATAAGTCTAGTTCGTGCTGGAACATTTAGGGAGTTGATGCTTCCTTCTAGTGGGTGCTAGAGAAACCAGAGAGTTGGTGCTCTCAACAAGTTGGAGCTTGTAAAACAGAGGTAGTAGCCTCACTTTGAGTTGGTTCTCAAACATAGATTATGTATAGAACTTAAAAGACTGCCTATCATTCGAAGAAGAAGAGGTTTTATCCCTTTATGGGTTTCCTCATGAAAATTTGTCTCTGTGTATATCTTATGCGTGACTGGTGTTCATTACTCATGTTGTTCATATGTTGTATAATATTGATGGTCACTTGGAAGAGATTAAAAATTGTTTAAGCACAGTAACAACTGATTCACCCCCCCCTCTCAGTTGTCTTAGTATTTTCAACATCTCATCACTTTCAATTTTCAAATGCAATCATTCAAATTCAAGATTTCCTCCGTTTTCACAATTAAAGAAGAAAAGCATACTTATGTTGATTTCGTACTCTTCTTCTTCTGAATATATCTAACATGATGAGCATCTTTCCTCTTTTTCTATACCTCCATCTTCTTTTGCATTCTTTGACTCTGTGATGGGTGAAGAGTAGATATTATGTAACTTATCCCAAAGTTCTTTAGTTGATGAACATTTACCCACTTTGTCCTTTGTTGAATCACATAGTCCTTCCATGATGAAATCCATTGCAATTGTGTTCTTTCGTTTCAGTTCCTTCTTAGCTGGAATCTTTTCCCTTTTTGAAGTATCATATCCTATAATAAGTGATTGCCAACCATCATATCCCTGTGCCTGTAAAAATACATTCATCCTGCAACTCCACAATTCATACTTCAAACACTTCTGACCATTGAACATTAGTTATCCATTCATATTGTACTCCATTATCTACCTTCTAGTGATTAAATTGTTTCCTTGAAGGAACCAGCTCTGATACCAATTGTTGGATTACTTAAGGGGGGGTGAATCAGTAATGAGCAATTATACCACTTTTTAACCACAGTTTATATTCCATTCACTTATTCAACCATTTTCATCAAGTCGTCGTCAATATATTATTGTATCATAAACATTAACATCCATTAGTGCATAATAAACAATAATGAAGACATCCACACAATACACAGTACACCAATATTTACGTGGAAACCCAATGCGGAAGAAAACCACGGAATATTTTTCTTATATGTCAAGAATTACATTCAAGAAAGCACCAACTTCCAATTCTCTAGCTCCAACCAGAAGGAGGCTCCAACCCCATAGTTTCTCAGGCTCCAACCTGAAGGAAGCTCCAACTCCCTAATTCTCTGGCTCCAACCAGAAGGAGGCTACAACCCTCTGGGTTCTCTAGTTACAACCGTAAGGTTGATACAACCACCTAGTTCTCAGGATCCAACTCCCTAATTCTTTGGCTTCAACCGAAAGGAGGCTACAACCCCCTTTCCTTGCCTTGTCCAACCACCCTGAAATATAAATTCCAAATGTGAACAACCTGTCACTGTCACTAAATCAATCACTGCCATTGTCACTCTATCATTGTCAAACTGTATTAACACTCTGTCACAAACTGTACTAGACTTCTTCAATTATTTCCTTCATATATGTGAACTGTCTATACTGTAACACGTGGGTATCTACACCCTTCTTAACTACAACTCGTGGATGTCTACGTCTATCCTCATTGCAACTCGCAGACTACCACAAACTCACCCAATCTCAATGTCACTATCTATGCTTTTGTCAAACTATCATTGTAAAGCATGTCAAGTCAACCAGTACCAAAAACCTGTAACAACCTGTACCAATAATCTCATCAACCAAACTAGATCCAATCACCAAAACCACTATCAACCATATGCACAATATCACTGGGATGTGCATCAAACAAAACTACTCATAACAATTCACAATCATCACCCACACATGTTGTTGGCACAGGGGTAGACCCAGGGTTCAACGCTACAACAACGCACCAACAAAGCCCTAACTACCGTCCCTTTCGTCAACACCTGCGAAGCAGATGAAGTCTCACCCGAGGTAGAGGCAGGGGTGGTTGCAAGACTCAGGTGTCTGCAACCTTAGCTGGGACACAGATCTGTGATTATAATACTTAATAAAGCACTTAGCACCGTCTGTTCCTCAATATATAATCAATAATCACTTCGCTGATAAAATAGGGCTTCATAGCATTCACACTGAAATAACATACTTAAGAACTTAGCATCAATAAAGAGGTAGATCTAGCAGATCAAGCACTCAACGCATTCATATAGATTAGATATAACATTCTTATACATGATTAGCACTAAGCATAAGCATATCTATCTAATCACCTCAAAGCACTTAGCAAAAGAAGACATAAACATATTAAGACAAGCAAAAAGAAATACAACACAGTGTTTACGTGGTTCACCCCCACCTTGGGGCTACGTCCACCAACTCTTCTTTTTTATTGTCTTCAGTCAATCGGTTACGAGCACAAAGCCATCAAAACCCTTACTTCACACAGGACAGAAGATCTGCGTAGCTCGCCAGATCCTTCTTCCTTGCGTTACAACACTAAGCCCTCCACAATTTGCTACAAGGACCAGCACTTAGCTCTGCAAGTCTCTTACAGTCATGCACAAAGCAGTTACAGACTCTATTCGCACTTATCTTACATTCACACCACATAGATGAACCATTCAACTTCTCCCCCTTTATATCTAGCATAGGCATCTATTTATATATTACAAAATAGGCCTAAAAATGGGTAAACATATGGGTCAACATCCCATTCCCGTTACATATTCCCAAAAACCCAAAAAAGGGGCTAAGATCCCATGATCTCTGCTGCTTTGACTTGCTTGGCTCGAGCTGCTTCGACCTACTGCTGTGCGACGGCCTCTTGTTCGGTGAACTCCTAGATCATTGCGTCGTTCACGAGCCCTTCTAGGCATTGTTCTGTTGTGATGACAATGTGTTCTAGCTCTGCTCCTCGGCTTTCAACCTCTGTGAATAATTGGAATGCCTTATCTTGCACTGGTTGAAGCCATTGAGTAAATTCCATCACTTTGCTTTGAATCATATGGATCTGTTGTTGGGTGGTGCGTTGCTCTTGAGACCGCTTCATTCTTTCCATGGTCAACAAGGCCTTCAGTTGCACCTGTAGTGTGTCTATGTGCTACTTTGCTTCCTTGAGCTGTGACTCTAATGCATGTAACTCTGGATTCTCGGTGAGGTTCTCATATGTTTGGGCACTGCGGTTACTCAGCTGCTTGCACTCAAAGGCAAGAGATTTTAGTATGTCAACTGTGTTGCGGGCAGTTACTTCCCTTTAGTCTCTTACATCTTGAGGGGTCTCGAGCATAGTGCAGAGCTCCAAGTCTGCTATGCTCTACTGGAGTTGTTGGATTACTTATTCAAGTTGTTCCACTGTTGTGGAACTCACTCTTTGGTCTTTACTTCTACGACTGTCACAGAGCGAAGTGCTCTGTGAACCATTTCCTTTACTTCAAGTTACTCTGCGAGCAATTGTTCCTTGCTTTGTTGCAGTTGTACTTTTTCTTCATCCCACTTCGCTTGTAGAGCAAGATTTTCTCGTTCTGCAATACTACGTTGTTCTACAAGGTCTCCCTGTACTTGTGCCAAAGCCTGTG
The DNA here is from genome assembly GCA_009831015.1 of Picea engelmannii. NCBI lineage: Eukaryota > Viridiplantae > Streptophyta > Pinopsida > Pinales > Pinaceae > Picea > Picea engelmannii. The sequence continues at coordinate 183,165 of ML794284.1, forward strand.
TAGATTGCATTGTTTCTTCTTGAGCTCGTCGAAGGCGAGCTTCGACTGTATTAGCAATGCGATGGAGTTGAGTTGGCTCATCTCCCAGTTCTGATGTTCCTGTTGACAGAGGCATAGTGGAGACTATGTTGATGGATTGTAGTGCCTGCTACACTCCTTGGAGCTCGTGCTTAATCCGATGGAACACCTCCTTCTGCTTAGATTCTTGCTTCTCTGCTATCTCCAATGAAGCATCATTCAGGGCTTTTATGATGAAATCGAAGTTGTTGAAGGTGAGGATGGTCTGCATTTTGGTCATAGTTGCTTTCACTTTCTTTCAGGAGGAAGGTTTCAGCAGGGAAACCTTCCTTTTCTTCTAGGGATCTTCCTCGTCTCTAGGTGGTGTAACCTCACCTTTCTTCTGTTCAACTTCTGCGCCATCTATCTCTCTACCATCGCCTCCTTGCTTAGGTGAGATGGAAGCAGTCTTGGCTGAGGTACTATCTATATCATGAACCTCTTCAGTCTTCTTCATCTTGCTCGGTCCAGGTGTATCCTGCGCAGATTCTGGACTGTCTATATCGGATATCTCTGCAAGGTTTGTTGGAATGAGGAGGTCTGTCGACCAGTCCTTGGTGATTTCTTCTAAGTCCTCCTCTTTCAACTTTTAGTAAGATTGAATTTATTGCCTGTGCTCATTAACGCACGCTGTAATATAAATGAAATGGTGGTCCGCGCTGAATTTCATTAAATGTTGAAACCTGTGGAGAGTATTTGGCGTGATGTGAGGTTCAGACTGGATAGCTAACTTCAGTTGATTTAATTTGTGTGGAATACCACATTTGACTGCCATTTCTTGTTCATGTCACTGGAATACCACAGTGTGTTGAACTTCGCGGCCATAGTTTCAAAGGGCTCGATGTCCGGGAAGGTTGCACCTTCTGACATCTCCCATGCGATGAAAACAATCAGGATTAGAAGCCAACTAAAGTGGAACTCATATCCTTGATCTTACACTTCCCTGTAGTCCAGTTCTAACTGATTCACAAGGTACTTCACCTAATTCATTTGTAGGCCCTTCGTGCACTTCCCTGCGAGGTCGACTACAAAACCAGTGACTTGGGTGGATCGGTTCTTGTGGACTAACTTTCCTGCGATCAATTGACAGGCTAGGTGCACTGTGTCGCTTTGGATAGAAGCTACCTTTTATCCTTGTGTGCCTTTCTCGACATCATCGTAGGTGTCTTTTATCCTTTGAGCTAAAGCATGATCCATGGTTTTTCTGGGGTAGAAATCATGTGGGTCAGGGCCTTGCATACTTAGCCCTGTGATCTGATTGATCAATGTTGGATCCACTGTGATACGATGGTTTAACCACAAGTATCTACCATGGTAATAGGACAACAGCATCTTGACACATGCATTCACTTCTTGGTGCCTTCCGAAGTGAGGAATCTTCATGACATTGAGCAGTGTGGACTGTACGAGGTTCATGGTCCATGACTGGGGAACTATCTTTGAATTCTTTCCTTTGGTCTTGGTCAGATATTTATGTGGGGAAAGCATGTTGTAGACCTTCATGTCACCGAGGTTGAAGTCGCTAAACTTCAATGCTGCTATCTTTTCTTGATATGCACAAACTACATGTATCCCCTTCGTGAGGTACGCAGTGACCAATTCGTACTCAAAGTCTTTAGGCACACTGTCTCGATTTATTGCGCCGCTTAGAGGTGGTAGGTAGGTGGGTAAAATACTCATAATCAGCTTAGCATTCACGAGATTGTCTCTGTGTTTAGTTCGCTTTTCATCTGCGGGTTGTGAGTGTCCAACTCGAGCAGTGGACGGAGAGGCCAATAGTCCTCTCGTCAATGATGCTTGTAGACCGATAGACAATCCTCTCTCCGACATGACTCTTTTAGTCATCAAGTCGAGGAGTACTTCTACTATTAATTCTTCAACTGTGGTGAGGTTGTCGAACATACGCGCTCATGATTAATAATATCGGGTTCACAATTAACTCAGATACTGCACTAGAATAAACAACAAATGATCACTATATACAATTCACTTGGTCTGCTGGCTCAAATTCTTGGTTAGAAAAAGTGTTCTCTGTGCATGGTGCGATGGGATAAATAGGCAACTCGGCAACGGTTCGCTTGTAACGGGTATGAAGCCTCATTAACTCTTGTTATGTTCGTTATGGTGCAGTCCAACGGTCTGGTGTTGAGCTATTAATGTTTTCCGACCCATTTGGAGTGGCAGTCGAACGGATATATCGGTCTCAACGACTATATTGCCTCGCCATGGCGAAGTGCCATGTGTCGATGTTCTGATATCTCGACAAAGCTCCCATTCTTCAAATTTTCTATCTGCGAAGTTCCCTCTAGAACCTTCTATAAATTTTCAAACTTAGTTCTCTTCTTACTAACCTTCCTAGCCTTCTTTCCAGTGAGCTTCATCTCAGTAGTTCGTTTTCCATTCTGATTCTTATCTTCTGTGGTCTCAGTCACTTTGTGCCGTTGAGATTCTTCCCTAGGGTTCCAAGATAATACTTCTTCTTTGTCTGGAATGGGTACTTTAATCTTTTGTGGATCCTCTAATGTTCTTGCAGCTTCGGCATATGGGTTTCTAGTGTTAAATAGATTCGATCCGTTCTCATGTTATTCAATCAATTGTGCGATCCTTCTGGTCATGAAATCTTTTAAATCCTGTTTCTTCTGCTCCAAGACTTCTTCTTCTTCCTTGTCTCCTATTCTTGCTTCAATGCATTCCTTTTCCTTAAAGATTTTTGATAATCTAAAATGTCGGTGGTCATTCAAGGTTTCTTTCATCTGTAGCAATACCTTCTCTGATTCTTTCTGGGGTTCTGCTATAGCCTTAGTTTATGGATCTGCCTTACGGTTTTCTTGTCTTATGTTTATACTTTCAAGCTTAGCAATCATTCTAGGGAAATCCAACACTTCATGGTTCATAGCTTTGCAACAAAGACAACCAGGTCTTCTCCCAGGGAATTCCTTCACAAGATGTCCCGCTCTTCTACAACTATAATAGAGGGTTAATCCTCTCTTTCTTTTAAATGATCCCCAGCTTTTCATGTACTGCATGCTAGGATCGTGGTGGCTAACCTGCAAAAATTTACTTCTAGGATCCTGCATCCATTTGTTAGTCTAAACATTTTGTCTATGCATAGGTATAACATATCATTCGCTATTCTTATCAGATCTACTCATATCAAATCTTCTTTCATCTATTAATACCCTAGTTTTCAAACTAGGACAGACTCTATTAAACATACCTTGATCCATACTCTAGAAACAAAAATTTCCACTTATCTTACTTCTACAGAGCAAAAAGCCTCTAGATATAAAACTTTTAACTATTCTTACATTTATCAGAGCACAGAGCTTGAAGATCTTACCTCTTTTAATCAGACGTTCTCACTTTTACCTTTCTTATAGCACAAAGCTTCTAGATCTTGCTTCTTTCCTTCAGATCCGACCTCTTTTATTTAGATCGGGCTTCTTTCTTTTAGCACAAAGCTTTATAAATCAAGTAGAATACTACGCACTAGGGAATAGATCTACGCACAGAGATTTCATAATCTCAAGTCGAATCTTTGTACATATCTTTTTCTTTCTCATTTCCCAGCAATCACAGTTTCAAGTCCCGGCAACGAAACCATTTGTTGGCACAGGGGCAGAGCCAGGGTTCAACGCTACAACAATGCACCAACAAAGCCCTAACTATCGGCCCTTTCGACAACATCTGCGAAGCAGATGAAGTCTCACCCGAGGTAGAGGCAGGGGTGGTTGCAAGACTCAGGTGTCTGCAACCTTAGCTGGGACACAGATATGTGATTATAATACTTAACAAAGCACTTAGCACCGTCAGTTCCTCAATATACAATCAATAATCACTTCGTTGATAAAACAAGGTTTCGCAACATTCACACGGATATAACGTACTTAAGCACTTAGCATCAACAGAGAGGTATATCTAGCAGATCAAGCACTCACCACATTCATATAGATCAGATCTAACATTCTTATACATCATTAGCACTAAGCATAATCAGATCTATCTAATCATCTCAAAGCACTTATCAAAAGAAGACATAAACATATTAAGACAAGCACAAAGCAAGACAAGACAGTGTTTACATGGTTCACCCCCACCTTGGGGCTACGTCCACCAACTCTTCTTCTTTATTGTCTTCAGTCAATCGGTTACGAGCACAAAGCCATCAAAACCCTTACTTCGCACAGGACAAAAGATCTGCGTAGCTCGCCGGATCCTTCTTCCTTGCGTTACAGCACTAAGCCCTCCACAATCTTCTACAAGGACCAGCACTTAGCTCTACAAGTCTCTTACATTCATGCACAAAGCACTTACAGACTCTATTCGCACTTATCTTACATTCACGTCACATAGATGAACCATTCAACTTCTCCCCTTTTCTATCTAGCATAGGCATCTATTTATATATTACAAAATAGGCCTAAACATGGGTAAACATATGGGTCAACATCCCATTCCTATTACATATTCCCAAAAACCCAAAAAGGGGCTGAGATCCCGTGATCTCCGCTTCGTCTTGCGCTCCTCCTTCTACAGGCTGTCGAAGTCCCAAAATAGGTCAATATGACCAAGAATCTCTCAAAACTTGGTCAAGGGCCAACACATGCCTATGCAAAGCATGTAGCAATCACAACCAAGTACAAACCTATACCACAACAAGTGCATCAAACATGCACAAGAACATACTCCAAGCTAACCAACAAAGGGCTTCTATCAATACATCACACTAACCATACCATAAAACCTTTCATCAATAATGCATCAAACCCTTCCTATTATGCAGCCTCAAACTATACCAATAACTTCAACAATACACCTCAACCAAAAACCCTCAAACATGTACTAATCACAAGCCAATCATATACCGAGACCACTAACCAATGCTTCTCACAATGCACTAATAGATATACCAATAAAACTCAAACATGCATCGACAATATTCTTCAACAGATACGCCTCAAAACATTTACTACAATAGATACCAAACATCCAAGAGGGCGTATACCAAACCTCACAAAGTCATTCCTCAAGCATGCTCCACAACATCACTAAGATATAACCTCATAAACATATAAATATACATTTACACTTAATAACTGACCTGATGCTTCAGATCTCAGTCCAACAGACCTCCAATCTCTCCTTGGATACTGCAACCTTGAACAAGTATCTTCCTCGTTGCCCTTTCTATAGATTTGTGCTTTCCCTTTCTACAGCTCGTGGGTATCCACGCTTTCTTGCACTATGGCCCACAAATGTTGCGCTTCTATGTTCTTGTGGTTCGTAGATAACCTCATAAACCCAGGAACAATCTCACTCTCTGCAGCTTCTAAACTTTCTTTCCTTCAGACCTTCGTTGCCTTAGACCTATGCTTTCTCAGATTTGTCAATGTATACATGCAAATAAAACTTCACAAAATATATATTCAATAATGTTCAATAGGTAGGTAGGTTCTAATAGGAGTCCCTTTCTCTGTTATTTATACTTCTCCAAGTACCTTCCTCTATAAGCTTCCTTGTAATTGTTTTACCCCTTTCTCCATCTTTTAGGGTTAACCCACTTTCCTTAATTAGTCAACACATAACTCTTTTACCCTTGTTGTTGCAACCACTTCATTATTTAATTCATTTATTTTACAACCACTTTGACTAGGGAATCTTCTTTATGACTTTCTAGAAGCTTTTGACTTCTTGTTGACTTTCTAGGGGCTTCTAGATTACTCTAAAGGGTTCTCCAACTTCCCAAGGCCATATCTCCCTAACCGCGAGGAACTATGTGATCTACCACATATCACTGGAAACGACATGATGTGTATTATCCATCCATGATAGTCTTACCTGCATATATATTGATCTTCATGCCTTTATACCTAAAACAAACTTGGGTCCCATACCCATACCTTTGTGCTACTAGACTTCACTGTCGGACTTCTCCAAGGGTTGGCATCAATCTCCAACATCACTATCCAAATGTTGACATCAATGACAACCAACTATCCAAACTAGGTGTTCATCAATATACACCAATTTTCCAACGCATTCGGCAAAGTGAGCAGTCAATTGTCTTCATGAAAGAGAGGAAATTCATATGGTTAGTAAGAGACAGTTTTTCACATTCCATTTTTGGAGGAACATAAAAGAGAAGACGGGAGAAGAGCTTAGGAGATTGAACAACAAGGCTATGTGAATTTTGGAGCATGTTGGAGTGTTTTTGGAGCATTTTGGAGCTGGAAATTGAAGAGCCAAGTTGTCAGTCCTAAAGAGTGAACTCCTGGGTGAGTTGCACGGTATCAACAAGTGTTTGTTATTGTTTTAGCTAGTAGTTTTACTAGTAGTGAGTTCCCTTGAGTTCCCATTAGAGAGATTCCTAGCTACCTCATCGAGAGATACCCTAATAAATGAATGGGACGTCCAATGGACCGAGAGGAGTGAAGGGGCACATTCTTTTGGTTGCACGGGTCACGAGGAAGAGAGTCAGAGAAAATTTGGAATAACTGTAGGAGAAAACCAGTGGGTTGTGTGATATTGAGCTATGAGAGGATTGTTAGAAGCACACATTGTTTTTGGATTCCTAACCCCATTTATGGGTTGACTTGTTGTTGAGATTTGAAACAACAGGTCTATGGTTGGGTGGAACGTTCTTCCGAGGTAGTTGGTTGCACAAAATCTCTTTTAAAGGTAAGTGTTTATCTATTTTGATGAGTTATTTATGAGTTCATGGTTGTGCATTTACTCTGTGAATGAGAATGGTTTTTGATGCAGGAGCATCTCAAGTGAGCCAGCGTGGAGACAAAAGACAGCTGGAAAAGTGCCCAACACAAATTTTGAAAATTTCTTGAAACATTAATGAAGTCATCAAGTGGAGGCACACTTGTAAATTGTAAATGGACCTTGAGCGATCCGCTCTCGTCCTTAGTAGATAGAAGGCATTTATGATAGTTAATGCAAGTAGATAGAATTTATTGTGTAGATTAGACAGTTTTAGGAGAGGAGGGAAAACGGATATAGACACCCTCATTGTATTATTGTAGGGGAGTGAAGAACATTACCAAGTGAAGAGCATACAGAGCTGGAACATAGAAACTGTGTTTGAAAAACACCCATGTACAGAGATTTGAGTTAATAGCAGAAGTCTTAATTCAGATTCATGGCGTTGTTTCTTGTATGGGTATGCTAATTGGTATGTTCATGGTTTTACTCTTTCTGTCATGCAATTGCTTTTATGCTATGTATTAATGATTTCTTGTTGAATGTTTGAAATCTGAGAGGAAAGGGTAAAGGAATGTGTTTCAATTGTTTCTCTATCTGAGCAAGAGTTCCTGCAAGGAGTGCAGTTGAATTGTCCGAAAGGAGTGCGTTGACAAAGGTTTCAGAGGTTTGTCTCTCAAAGCTCAGATAAGGTATCTTTTGTTCTCATTCCCTCAACAGTGCAGCTAGGCACAAGAGCAGTGCAAGGAGTGCGCAGGTGTTGAAGGAAAATCTCCCTACGGACAGGTAGATCTCCTCTTGAGAGCTAGACTCTTAACTCTTAAGACAGAAGATGCTTATCATGGACACTGACTTCCTTTTATATCTATATAAACTAATGTATGAGGAGGAAGGAGAAAAGAAGTACCATTTACCGTCATTTGTCCCTGCACGCTCCGAGTTGAGCTCCGATCTTTCGCTCCTCGATAAGCCCTGTAGAAAAACAATAGTACAACCACTTCCTACTCTATTGATATTAGCTTGAAATAGACCTATCTATCAGAGACAAGTTCATGTGAGATTAAACACAAACTAGAAAGAAACAAGCCAAGCTTGTCATATTGATGAGAACAATGATGGAAGTAACTTACAACCGTAGATGCGAATGCAGCAGCTTTGTCAAATCCCCTTTGTCTAACCCTTGCTCAAAAGATCCACGATCCGGATGACAACAACTTCACCGATTACTCTCCTCCAGTTCAATGTGTGTTTCCTATGAGATCATAGGTTTCATGCTTATAATTATTCCTCCTTTCCACCATGATAGAGCCTGCTTATATAGGTTTAGAGAGGCCTAACCTCTTGAGGTATCTTTAGGGTAAGTTGAGGATTCTCCTCCTTGAGTCAGGGATCTTTCCTAAGATCATGGTTGGACCAGGGGTTCGAATTCAACTGCCTTCCAAGATTGAAAAGATCTTCCCCTTGTTCTCCTCAACAGACCAACTGTTGCCCAAAATAGGTGGCGCTCCCTCAAAAGGGCACTCAGAGCATTATAACGCTCCCTAGTAGTGTATAGGGGAGCGCCAACACTCCTGAGGGTAGGAGCGCTCCTGCAAAAGGGTTGAAGAGTGTTATAACGCTCCCTAATGGGTTATGGGGGGGCGCCAGCACTCCTGAGATAGTCATAAGGGAGCTCTCCCCTCCAAAAACTCAGTTTTTTGGGTGCTTTCAGATGGCAAAAGGTTCATAAGCCTGTTGACACATTTCTCTTCTTCCAAATCAGATGTTTGAGGTGTTTCAAGTGTCCTTCTCATGTCATTATAGGCATGACATAGACATCATGGCAGTACACTTTCTTTGACACTTGCGACACTTGTGAGCAAAATGCGACACTTGCGACACTTATAATGACGACACTTGCGACACTATCAAAGTGAGTATTTTTTATGTGTAATAGAGGCCTAGTAAAGTCTCAAAGTTGCGGACCTGAGAAATTGTTGAAAGACTACTGCTGCAGGGAGTGCACAGAGTCGAAGGATTTAATTTCCTTGGACAAATTTAGGATTTTCAGCAAGGAGTGCGTGCAGGCGTCTTCTTCAAGATTCAGAGTTGGAGAGAGCTCAAAAGGGATAGAGTCTCCATAGTCATCAAGGGAAGCACAGGAAGTTTGTGCATTAGAACAATGAGAAGGTGTCGCAAGTTTGTCTCGCAGGCAGTTAAGTACTGTGGGAAAACCACTTTGGTAAAAAGTTGCAGAAGTCCTTGTGAAGGGAAGAGACGTACGGTCGGAATTCTCTATGGAGAATTTGCGAAGTCCCATGAGTCGTCAGATCTCACGGAGGAGTAGGGGAGTTACGATGAGTATTTCCGAAGGTTCAAGCTCAAGAGAGGCAGAGCCGTAGATTCAAACCAACAAGGGTCGTTGGATTTGTCGAGTATTTTCATTTCGGGGTTTTGTAGATTGAAGTCTCGTAATCTTTACAACAGGACTCGCGAAATCATGAAACGCGAAGTCCTAAAGGGCCGAAAGGATCGTGTGGGCCATAGAAATTAGCAGGGTGGACAGGTGGCGCACTATCGACAAGGTAGTCAATTCCATTGACCATTTCGGGGTTTCGTGGGGTAAAGTCCCAAAATCTTTGCATCAGGATTCGCGAGATTGCGAAGTCCGAAGTCTCGACGGAATGAAGGGATGTTGAAAGGTCAACCTTGCGAGTGCATCAGAGTTTCGGTAAATCAGGTTTCGGGAGTCGAGGGGACGAGTTGCTTGACATCGCAACTCCCGAAATCGCGATAAGGAGAAATCCAAAATAGAGAGAGAAAGGTCAAGTGTTGATTGTTTTCGGGTTTTGGAGATTGAGAAACAAGGCGCTCGACCACCGGATTCGCGTAAGTGCGAAGTTCGATATCCCGAAGTACAAGGGGGGAATTTCTTGAAGTTATTTGTGGGTGCAGATTTTCTGAAAGGGAAATAGAAGAGCCAATTGTTGAGAGCTCTTCGGGCCAATGGAAGAAGAAAGATCATGTGTACGTGGACTTCTGACCTACGGATCAGGAGGGCTGCGTCAGTTTTATATGTTGTTATAGATGTTTTATTAGTTGCATTCATGTTTGTTTATAATGTCATAGTTGAATTTTATTATGGGTATTAGAATCTAGTTGTAAATGTGAATAAGTCATAGCTGGAAAGATACAAGAATCTAGTTAGTGGAAGAAAATTTCATTTTATGTGTATTTTCATGTAGTAATGTTCCTCGGTTAACCTGGGGAACATTACAATGGTGCTACAAGTGTTGAGAGAGCACCAATTGTATGCCAAGTTGAGTAAATGCACCTTTTTATCAAAAGCAGATCCATTATTTGGGTCACATTATTTCAGAAGATGGCATAGTAGTAGATCCAGAGAAAATTGAATCAATCAAAATTTGTCTAGCACCAACAAACATTTCAAAGGTTAGATCATTTATGGGTCTAGTTGGTTACTACAAGAGATCAATTGCAAGATTCTCTAAGATTGCACACCCAATAACATCTTTGCAAAAGAAAGGAGTAAAGTTTGAATGGAGTGTTAAGTGTGAAGAAATTTCCAACACTTAAGGATTTTTTAACCAGTGCACATGTTTTAAAAGTTGCACATCCAAATGAGGATTTTTTTGTGTGCAAAGATGCATGCAAGGAAGGGCTCGATGAAGTCCTTGCAAAAAAGGGACATGCAATTTGCTATGAATCCCAAAAAATGGAGCATGAAAGAAATTATGCCACACATGACTTAGAGTTGGGAGCCATAGTACATGCCTTAAGGATGTGGATGCATTACCTTATGGGCACGAAATCTGAATTGAGGACAAACCATAATAGTCTGAAATACTTGTTTGAGCAACCAACACTAAATTCCAAGCAAACTAGATGGATAGAATTTCTTAGTGAATATGACTTTAACATCAAGTAGATAAAGGGAAATGAGAACAAGGTGGCTAAGCACTTAGCAGAAGGGTGCATAAAATGCATGCTACAACCTTTAGTATGTACGTGACAAATTTTAAAAGATATAATTATAGAGGTTGTAATGACAAATCAACATTATGTGTGAGTTTAAGAAATCTTACAACAGGATAATGTACAACATAAATATAAAGATTAAAAACTAGAAGAGGATGGAATCCTCCTGTTCCGAAACAAAGTTTAAGTTTCCAATTCTTAGGAATTGATGAACTTGGTTTTAAAGGAGACGCACAATGTGTCATACCCTGGACATCCAAGATACCAGAAAAATATTACAGGTGTAAGAGGCCAATATTTTTGGCCTGGTATGAAGAGATATGTCATTGATTATTTGGTCAGATGCATGGAATGTCAAAGGGTAGAGGCTAAGCAAAGGCATCCAACAGGTTTGTTGCAGCCATTGCCCATTCCTGAATGGAAATGGGAAGTTGTTACTATTGTTTTCATTACCAAATTGCCTAGGACAACAAGGCAACATGATTCCATCATGGTAGTGGTGGACAAACTTACAAAGGTTGTACATTTAATTTCGATGAAAGTAACCCACGACACAACCAATATGGCAAAAAATTATATGAAAAAAATTGCTAGGTTACATGGTGTGCCTAAGGAAATTGTTTCCAACAGAGATACCAAGTTCACATCAAATTTATGGAATGGATTATTTAAAGGATTTGGAACAAATCTTGATTTCAGTACATCATATCATCCAAAGTCAAATGGGCAGAAAGAAAGGATAAATTGGATAATTGAAGATATGTTGAGAATGTATGTAATGGGCAAACCTTCTAGGTGGGGGGACTATATCCATTTAGTCATTTTTTCTTACAATAATGGGTATTAGGAGTCATTGAAGATGAGTATGTTTGAATCATTGTATGGAAAAAAATGCAACACACCAATAAGTTGGGATAACCCAGCAGACAAAGTCGTGATTGTTGATTAAGGTTGGTTGTCATTGATGTCAACCTTTGAAGAAAGACCCGTAGCACAAAGGTTTGGGTAATGGACCCAATAGTGTTTGATGTAAATATGACTCACTATTGTTTTGTCAAGGTTGATAAGAAGTAAATATGGATGAACTCCAAAGTGGTCCCCTTATGGTGAAAGCCCTCACGGAAAGACGCTTTGTGGAGTAAGAGAACCCATGCTTAATTGTGGAATAATGAGATGAAGGAAAGTGAATTTGTCAGGGAAA
>ML794284.1:212694-243590 GCA_009831015.1 Picea engelmannii
AGCGAGATATTGTAGGCCCTTTGAAATCTTATAAAAGATAGGGCTAGTTGCATACATGATAGCATTACCTGCATCCATGAGAATTCATAACATGTTCAATGTGTCTTTATTAAAAATATATATTCCTGATCTTAATCATGTGATTGATTGGATTGTGATCCAAGCGGAACACGAAGGGGACTTTCGGGTGGAACTAGTGTGCATATTGGACTGGAAATTCAAAGTGTTTAAGAACAAATCCATCGACTTGGTAAAGGTTCAATGAACCTGCTACGGTCCTGAAGACTCTACGTGGGAGCACAAGGAAACCATGTGAGAAGCATACTCGCAATTTTTTGCAAATTTTGAAGAAAAATTAATGTACATTTGTACATAAGAGAATGAAGACTCCATTTTGGCAGTTGGAGTTCTTGGAGCCACAAATATGAGATTTTCTATCCAACGAATGTGTAGGCTGAGGGAAAAAGAGAGTTATTGGTTGGAATTGTTGTGTGAGTCATTAAGTTGTGGGATTATCAAGTATTTTGATGTAATATTGTGTATATGTCAATGTGTAAATTGTGTGGTTATGTGCACTGAGGACAGTGTAGTTTGTAGGGGGAGGGGAATGTAACATCCCTATTTTCAAACCCCAAATTAGTGATGTATATTGTAAATGCGATGTATGGTTGAGGGCCAAGTATTGTAATATATAAATGATTTATATTGAATAAAATAAATAAAATGTATCATTGGTTGTAGATGGACACGGACAAAGACCGGGGGCTTAGTTTCCACAAGAGAGGGAAGGGGTCCAAGGGGGAGATTTTACCCATGTCTATTAAACCCAAACCCTTTTCTTTCTAATTATCCTTACTATGAACCTTCCATTTTCTGATTGAGTGTTCCCAAAGCCAATCATTGAATTCATGTAAGAGGGTGGGTGTAGAAGTCACATCCCATAGTTATGGGAAGCATGGGGTCCAATTACATTCAACATTGGGCAGAGTGAGCAGTCAAGTATATTGGGAAAAGAGAGGAAATTTGTATGGGTAGAGGGTCGAATTAGTCATTCACATTTTTGCATGGAGAGCAGTTTTTACATGGACTGTTATTCATATGATATGACTGTTATTGATATTATATGACCTCGAAGTGGATTGTTATTCAGTGTTTTTTTACCATTCTCAAGGCATTGGTTCATAACATAATGTTTTTACAAGCTCAATATACAAGTTTAAAACATGGCTAGGGTGTTTATAAAATTTGTGTAAACACCCTTGATGAATTAAGACCTATCTTTGTAAAGTATATAATCCGGTTGATTGCACAGTAGTATTGTAAAGACACGATGACTTAGTTACTTCATACCTCTCATTTGTTTACTACTAGAAAAGAATATAAACCACAAACTCTCTATTAAAATGATAGAAATACCCATTTGACAAATGGAAAGGAGAAACTGGGACGAAGTGTTGAAGGCAAGAGTTCATAACCAAACTCACTAAATGGTAATTGATTAAGTTTAGAAGCACTGTGTACACATGCACCCATGCCAACATAGGAGCACTAACTCTTGAAGTAGTTGAGATTTAAAACTTAGGTGAAATGTTGAAAGCAAGAAATCATAACCAACTTTGGCGGTGAATGATTCTATAAAGTTACTCAATGGCAACAAGTTAAGTCTACAAAAATTGTGTACACAAAAATATGCACATACACAAGAACCAACAATGTTGATGAATTAAAGCTTATCTTTGTAAAGTATATAACATGCCTAGTTGCCACAAGCTTACTAGTATTGCAAAGATGCAGTGAGTAAATTACTTTGCAACTCTCCTTTTGTTTGTTATTACAACAGAATATAAATCCCAAACTCTTTATTAAAGTGATAGAGATACCCATTTAACAACTAGAAGGGTGAAACCAAGATGAAATATTGAGGGCAAGAGTTCATAACCAAACTCACTATATGGCAATTAATTAAGTTTACAAGCATTGTGTACACATGCACCCATGTCGACACAGGAATACCAACTATTGAAATAGTCGAGATTTAAAACTGAGGTAAAATGTTGAAAGAAAGAATTCATAACCAACTCTATTAGTGAATGGCTCTATAAAGTCACTTAGTGGCAACAAGTTAAATTTGCAAACATTGTGTACACGAAACCTTACGAGATGGAAGAACCCAAAACCAAAGTAGCAAGCTGATCAATAATCACCCCGTGGTAGAGCATTAAATGTAGTGTGGTGTCATGTATACTTTGTCGAATATTGGCTTCCACTTGTAGACTTCTTTTACCTTTATTAGACATGCGGAGCAAGGGAAACATAAACCCTAATATAAACCCTAAAATACCATGTTATATTTTCTTCCCTCGTCTACTCTAAATACTAAACTGTGCATTTCACAACTTGTAATCTCTTGTATTTAAAGAATGGTCGAGCATTGAACCCCACGAACCACATGATGAAATATTAAACTATGCATTTCACAACTTGCAATCTCTGGTATTTAAATAATGGTCGAGCATTGAACCCCACGAACCACATGACCAATTTGGTCAAGTTAATTGTTTTACATTAAAAAAAAAGGCTTGAAGTTCAAATCAAGTTGATATTTAGGATTTTGGGATTTAAAAGTTAAATCTCAACCCAGTGTTACTTGGGCATCAATAATCAGCTCACGACAAAACATTAAATGTTGCATGGAGTCATGTATTGGGCTTTATTTTGCACTACTTAGTTAGTTGGGTAGTTAGATCTATTATACTAATAATAGAGATTCATTTAATGAGTTATTTTTTACTATGTCCAATGGACTATTTTGTAATGCTATATAAAGGCCTAGCAAGCCTTCTCATTATATGAGGTTAGTCTTTTTGGCATCTCTCATATTTTCTATTGTTCATTGTGAAATTAATTAGCTCTGAGTGATTTACTAGTAATTAGTTTTAGAGGTGAGGCTCCTCTTTGAGCCTCACCTCCCAAGTACTTCATTTACATGTTTTTGTCCATGCTTCTTTTCATGCAAGATTGACATGTCTAAGCTCTTCCTCTCTCTGTTACACATTATTTTCGTCATCCCCATGACCGTTAATGATGTAAACCTATATGTTGCCTTTAGAGGGGTCAGTGACCTAGATTCCTGAAGAAAGAAGGGAGAAGGACTTTTACTAAGAGAAGAAGTTGCATTTTCCTTTGTAAAAACCCTATTAAAGAGGATTTTTGCAGGCTTCTCTATACACAGGGTGTGAAAATGTCTGATTTTCGCAAGTTGAACCATAGCTAGGCCACGAAGTTTCCGCAAGTTTTTCTATAGCTAGGGTGCGGAAGACTTCGTACTTGGGAAAAACGAGCATTTTCTCGATGCTTCTAGAAGGAGAAGCTTCTATGGTGAGGTGGCCTCCGAACGGTTTGGATCTTACTCACTTTCATGATCTAGTGGGATCATCCTAACCTCCTCATCTTATCCTCTTCGGCTTATAAAAGGAGAGGAGCTCTCATGGAGAAAGTTAGTGGTTTTGGCTTGAGATTGTTAGCTTGGTTAGAATGGCTTTGAGCTTTGCTTTGTCAAGATAGATTGTGAGTAGCTATCAGATGGTCTCAAAATCCTTGGAGCAAGAAGTGTGTGGGAAGCAAGGAACTGTTGGAAGGAACCTGACGACATCAAGGCATCTAGTTGTATCTTTCTTCCACATTCTTTAATACATATATACTTTTCTTTCCTATATGAATGTTATTTGTCCATATTGTATGATTCCTTAATCACGTAGATAATTTCATATCGAATAGACTATGTTATTCTTGTCTTCGTTGGCTTGTGTTTATTTGTAGATATTTCTCCATAAGCCTCGCGATGGAGCTTGGATTGCATTGGCAAAGTCGGATCTTCGATATTTAAAAGGAATGTTCTAGATCTGTTTCTCATTTAATAATTGAAAGATAAGGAAAGAATAGTGTATTGTCTTGTTTTGTTCTAGTTTCGTAGTGAAGCTAGGGGGATTGATTTGTGTCTGCACTTAACAATTAGCCTGATAACACTCTCGGCATTCAAGCCATCCAGATCTCAACCCCTGAGATCCGGATCAGTCTCACTCTCTGCAGCTTCGAAACTTTCATGCCTTCAGACCTTCGTTGCCTCATACCTACGCTTTCTCAAATTTGTCAATGTATACCTGCAAATAACCTTTCACAAAATAGATATTCAATAATGTTCAATAGGTAGGTAGGTGCTACTAGGAGTCCCTTGCTCTCTTATTTATACTTTTCCAAGTTCCTTCCTCTAGAATCTTCCTTGTAACTATTTTACCCCTTTCTCCATCTTCTAGGGCTAACCCGCTTTCTTGTTGCAACTAACTTTCCTTAATTAGTCAACACATAACTCCTTTACCCTTCTTGTTGCAACCACTTCATTATTTAATTCATTTCTTTTACAACCAATTTGACTAGGTTATCGGACAAATCGGTAAGTGCGGACACGAACTAATCTCCCTAACTTCAATAAGAAGCTAGAACAAAACAGGGCAGAATACAAGTTTCTCCTTATATTTCATTGTCATATAAACTAGTTTAGAGAGGGACAAATGGCATACCATTTAAATGACGTTTGATCCGAGCTAGTGTCATCCTTGCCGCTCCATCTTTGGATTTGTGGGGTGGTGAACCTGTTAAGAAGCACAAACCAACAAAGAGAGAGAACAATGATGTATATATTCTAATGAAGTCTATGTATAAGATCAAGGAGTTATACAATAAAAGTAAAGACACCTTTATAGGGAAGAAATGTATTACTGCATTATATTAAATGAAAGTGGAGAATACAACCCATGCCTTGATGTTGCAAGGTCCTTTCCAATGGCCCTTTGCTTCAACACACACACCTTTGCTCCAATGATTTTGATGAAGAGCATTCACAACCTGACTTGGAGAGCTAAATCAAAGCTATCTCAAGCACAATCTACAACAAAATTCTTCATGCATAATCCAGCCTAGCCTTTCCCATGAGAGACCCCTCTTTATATAGGGTGAAAGAGGGATGGATGAGGAGATTAGGATGATCCCACTAAATCAGAGAAGCGAGTAAGATCCAAACTGATCGAAGGCCACCTCATCTTCTAGAATATTCCCTTCTATAACTTTTGTGAATTTTACTTTTTCCTCTTGCTTGAGGATCGTCGCACCCTATGCATAGGCAGCCTATGACGATGACACAATCCATTTTTGGTGCAGCATGCGACGATCAAGCATCGTCACACCCCAAGCATTGAGAAGGGTGCGACAATCTCCTTTGATATGGTTCTTAAGGAAGGAAATATGATCCACTTTTCTCATGGAGAACGTCTCATTTAGTATCTTCAGGGAACATGGAAGTGAGTTATGCACATATCGTCAGTTGATCACAAGGGTGACAAAAATAATGTGTAACAATTGGGTAGTTAGATCTATTATACTAACAATAGAGACTCATTTAATGAGTTGTTTTTTACTTTGCCCAATGGACTATTTTGTAATGCTATATAAAGACCTAGCAAGCCTTCTCATAATATGAAGTTAGTCATTTTGGCATCTCTCATATTTTCTATTGTTCATTGTGAGATTAATTAGCTCTGAGTGATTTACTAGTAATTAGTTTTAGAGTTAAGGCTCCTCTTTGAGTCTCACCTCCCAAGTACTTCATTTACATGTTTTTGTCCATGCTTTCTTTTCATGCAAGATTGCATGTCTAAGCTCCTCCTCTCTCGGCATTCAAGCCATCCAGATCTCAACCCTCGAGATCTGGATCAGTCTCACTCTCTGCAGCTTCAAAACTTTCGTGCCTTTAGACCTTCGTTGCCTCAAACCTACGCTTTCTCAGATTTGTCAATGTATACCTGCAAATAACCTTTCACAAAATAGATATTCAATAATGTTCAATAGGTAGGTAGGTGCTAATAGGAGTCCCTTGCTCTCTTATTTATACTTTTACAAGTTCCTTCCTCTAGAATCTTCCTTGTAACTGTTTTACCCCTTTCTCCATCTTCTAGGGCTAACCCACTTTCTTGTTGCAACTAACTTTCCTTAATTACTCAATACATAACTCCTTTACCCTTCTTGTTGCAACCACTTCATTATTTAATTCATTTCTTTTACAACCACTTTGACTAGGGAATCTTCTTTATCACTTTCTAGAAGCTTTTGACTTCTTGTTGACTTTGTAGGGGCTTATAGATTACTCTAAAGGATTCTCCAACTTCTCAAGGCCATATCTCCCTAACCGCGAGGAACTATGTGATGTACCAGATATCAACATAAATGGCATGACTTGTATTATCCATCCATGATAGTATTACCTGCATATATACTGATCTTCGTTCCTTTATACCTCAAATAAACTCGGGTCCCTTACCCATACCTTTGTGCTACCATAATTCATTGTCGGACTTCTCCAAGGGTTGGCATCAATCTCCAACATCACTATCCAAAGGTTGACATCAATGGAAACCAACTATCCAAACCGAGTGTTCATCAATCTACACCAACAATCCAACACATTGGGCAAAGTGAGTAGTCAACGTTGTTGGGGGAAGAGAGGAAATGCATACGGTTAGTAACAAACAATTTTTCACATTCAGTTTTTGGAGGAACATAAAAGAGAAGAGGAGATAAGAGCTTAGGAGATTGAACAACAAGGCTGGGTGAATTCTGGAGCATGCTAGAGTGTTTTTGGAGCATTTTGGAGCTAGAAATTGAAGAGCCAAGTTGTCAAGCCTGAAGATTGAACTCCTGAGAGAGTTGCACTGTATCAACATGTGTTTGCTATTGTTTTAGCTAATAGTTTTCCTCGCAGTGATTTCCCTTGAGTTCCCAACAGAGAGATTCCTAGCCACCTCAGCCATAGAAACCCTAATAAATGAATGGGATGCCCAATGGACTGAGAGAAGTGAAGGGGTACATTCTTTGGGTTGGGAAGGTCATGAGGAAGAGACAGAGGAAATTTGGAATAACTGTAGGAGAAAACCAGTGGGTTATGTGATATTGAGTTGTGAGGGGACTGTGAGAGGCACCCTTCTTTTGTGGATTCCTACCCCCAGTTCTAGGCTGACTTGTTGTTGCAATTTGAAACAATAGGTCTATGGTTGGGTGGAACGTCCTTCCCAAGCAGCTGGTTGCACAAACTCTCTTTTAAAGGTAAGTGTTTATCTATTTTGATGAGTTATTTATGAGTTCTTGGCTACGCATTTACTCTGTGAATGAGAATGGTTTTATATGTTGTTATAGATGTTTTATCAATTGCATTAATGTTTGTTTAGAATGTTGTAGTTGCATTTAATTATGGGTATTAGAATCTGGTTGTAAATGTGAATAAGTCATAGCTGGTAAGCTACATGAATCTAGTTAGTGGAAGAAAATTTCATTTTATGTGTATTTTCACGTAGTAATGTTCCTTCTTTAACTTGGGGAACATTACAATGGTGCTACAAGTGTTGAGAGAGCACCAATTGTATGCCAAGTTGAGTAAATGCATTTTTTATCAAAAGCAGATCCATTATTTGAGTCACATTATTTTAGAAGATGGCATAGTAGTAGGTCCAGAGAAAATTGAAGCAATCAAAAGTTGGCTAGCACCAACAAACATTTTAGAGGTTAGATCATTTAGGGGTCTAGTTGGTTACTACAAGATATTAGTTGTAAGATTCTCTAAGATTGCACACCCAATAACATATTTGCAAAAGAGAGGAGTAAAGTTTGAATGGAGTGTTAAGTGTGAAGAAATGTCTAGCACTTAAAGGATTTTTTAACCAGTGCACATGTTTTAAAAGTTGCAGATCAAGATGAGGATTTTGTTGTGTGCAAAGATGCATGCAAGGAAGGACTCGATGGAGTCCTTACAAAAAATGGACATGTAATTTGCTATGAATCCCAAAAAATGAAGGAGCATGAAAAAAATTATGCCACACATAACTTAGAGTTGGCAACCATGGTACATGCTTTAAGGATGTGGATGCATTACCTTATGGGCATGAAATCTAAATTGAAGACAGTCCATAATGGTCCGAAATACTTGTTTGAAAAAACAACACTAAATTCTAAGCACACTAGATGGCTGTAATTTCTCAGTGAATATGACTTTGACATCAAGGACATAAAGGGAAATGAGAACAAGGTGGCTAAGCACATAGCAGAAGGGTGCATAAAATGCATGCTACAACCTTTAGTATGTACATGAAAGATTTAAAAGATATAATTCTAGAGGTTGTAATAACAGATCAAAATTATGTGCAAGTTAAAGAAAGATTACAATAGGATAATCTACAACATAAATATAAAGATTATAAACTAGAAGAGGATGGAATCCTCCTATTCTGAAACAAAGTTTAAGTTTCTAATTCTCAAGAATTGAAGATCTCGGTTTTAAAGGAGATGCACAATGTGCCATACCCTGGACATCCAGGGTACCAAAAAAATATTACAGTTGTAAGAGGCCAATATTTTTGGCCTCGTATGAAGATAGATGTCATTGATTATTTGGTCAGATGCATGGATTTTCAAAAGGTAAAGGCTAAGCACAAGCATTGATACAGATTTAGGAGTGGAACAAATTGATTAACATACTGAATACAATAAACATAGAGATATGAAGAACAACACAAATATCAAGTGAACAATATCTTCTATTGAATAAATGAAATAGGTTGAAACTGTAAAACTGCAGAATTGAAACACTTGCTCGAATGGTGGTAGCTATCTCTGAGCAGAGATGTGGCTGCTATGCGCATATGTATGAGAAGAATGATTACAATGAGGCTCCAAAGGCCATTTTTATATTATTCATGAATGTCAAAACCCTAGACATCCAAAAACCTAACCCTAGGAGATGAAACACCAAAAGTTATGTGGGCCCCTATGGTTAAGTTGGTACCTCAACTTCCCGGGGTCGTAACTTTTGCATATGACCTCTGTTTTAGGCGCGCAATATCCCGTTGGAAAGGTCTTTTAGAGAAATACACATTATGCCATCTAAATCTGACTCGGTCTACAGTTTGACTGTGGTGAGCCAAAAAGGCAATGTTTAGGGCCCCAAAACGGCCCTCGAAGTACAACAAGATGTGTTGACATGAAAACATACAAAATAAGCCAGTTGGATTAGGTGGGAGGCCACCAGTATCCACCTGGAAAATGTGTAGGGCTTCAAATAGCCCCATAAGTGTAGAACCCACAATTACAAAGAAGTATAGAAGAACATGTTGAACTAAAAACTGTCAAGAGGAGCCAGTTGGGATAGGTGGGTGGCCACCAATATCCACCTGGATTAAGCATCCAGCAAGATTGTTGCAACCATTGCTCATTCCTGAATGGAAATAGGAAGTTGTTACTATTGATTTCATTACCAAATTGCCTAGGAAAACAAGGCAACATGATTCCATCATGGTAGTGGTGGACAAACTTACAAAGGTTATACATCTCATTTCGGTGAAAGTAACCCATAACACAACCAATATTACAAAAAATTATATGAAACAAATTTCTAGGTTACATGGTGTGCCTAAGGCAATTGTTTTCGATAGAGATCCCAAGTTCACATTAAATTTATGAAATGGATTATTTAAAGGATTTGGAACAAATCTTGATTTCAGTACATCATATCATCCAAAGTCAGATAGGCAGAAAGAAAGGATAAATTGGATAATTGAAGATACATTGAGAATGTATGTAATGGACAAACCTTCTAGGTGGGAGGACTATATCCATTTAGTTGAGTTTTCTTACAATAATGGGTATTAGGAGTCATTGAAGATGAGTATGTTTGAAGCATTGTATGGAAAAAAATGCAGCACACCGGTAAGTTGGGATAACCCACCAGACAAAGCCGTGATTGGGCTAGAACTATTGAGGGAAATGGAAGAACATATGGTAAAGATCAGGCATAATTTGAAAGTTGCACAAGACAGGTACAAGAACTATGTTGATAAAAGAACAACACATAGGGAATTCAAAGTAGGAGAGCGTGTGTTTTTAAAAATTAAAGCTAAGAGAAGCTCGTTGAAATTGAGAAGTTGCCCAAAGTTGGTAGCGAGATATTGTGGGCCCTTTGAAATCTTATAAAAGGTAGGGCTAGTTGCATACATGATAACATTACCTGCATCCATAATAATTCATAATGTGTTCCATGTGTCTTTATTAAAAATATACATACCTGATCCTAATCATGTGATTGATTGGATTGTGATCCAGGTGGAACACAAAGGTGACTTCCGGGTGGAACTGGTGCACATCTTGGACTGGAAAGTCAAAGTGCTTAAGAACAAATCCATTGGCTTGGTAAAGGTTCAATGGACTTGCTATGATCTTGAAGACACTACGTGGGAGCACAAGGAAACCATGTGAGAAGCATACTCACAATTTTTTGCAAATTTTGAAGAAAAATGAATGTACATTTGTACATAAGGGAATGAAGACTCCATTTTGGCAGTTGGAGTTCCTGGAGCCACAAATATGAGATTTCCTATCCAACCGATGTGCATGTTGAGGAGAAAATAGAGTTATTGGTTGGAATTGTTGTGTGAGTCATTAAGTTGTGGAATTATCAAGTATTTTGATGTAATATTTTGTATATGTCAATGTGTAAATTATGTGGTTATGTGCACTGAGACATTGTAGTTTGCAGGGGGAGGGGAATGTAACATCCCTATTTTCAAACCTCAAATTAGTGATGTATAATTGAGGGCCAAGTGATGTAGTATGTAAATGATTTATATTGAATAAAATAAATAAAATGTATGACCGGTTGTAGATGGACACAGACAAAGATTGGGGGCTTAGTTTCCACAAGAGAGGGAAGGGGTCCAAGGAGGAGATTTTACCCATGTCTATTAAACCCAAATGCTTCTCTTTCTAATTATCCTTACTATGAACCTTCCATTTTTTGATTGAGTGTTCCCAAAGGCAATCATTGAATTCATGTAAGAGGGTGGGTGTAAAAGTCACATCCCATAGTTATGGGAAGCATGGGGTTGAAGTACAATCAACATTGGGTAGAGCGAGCAGTCAAGTATATTGGGAAAAGAGAGGAAATTTGTATGGGTAGAGGGATGAATTAGTCATTCACATTTTTTGCATGGAGAGCAGTTTTTACATGGACTGTTATTCATATGATATGACTGTTATTGATATTATATGACCTCGAAGTGGACTGTTATTCAATGATTTTTTACCATTCTCAAGGCATTGGTTCATAACATAATGTTTTTACAAGCTCGATAAGTTGGTGCTTCAAGTCAAACAAAATTATTTTCTTGTATTTCTTTTATGTTTCTTGAAGGTTGGTATAAGATTTTAATGTTGTCGGGCAATGATCACCCCATGGACGAGTGCATTGTGAACCATCGTTGGTCAAAGCCAACAACACTTAATATAGAAGTGTAATACAAGTCTAAGGTTTTGATCAAAGCCAACACTACTCGATATACAAGTGTAAAACATGGCTAGGGTGTTTATACAAATTGTATAAGCACCCTTGATGAATTAAGACCTATCTTTGTAAAGTGTATAATCTAGTTGATTGCCACATTAGTATTGTAAAGACACAGTGACTAAGTTACTTCATACCTCTCATTTGTTTACTACTAGAAAATAATATAAACCACAAACTCTTTATTGAAATGATAGAAATACCCATTTAACCACTAGAAAGAAGAAAACAGGACGAAATGTTGAAGGCAAGAGTTCATAACCAAATTCACTAAATGGGAATTGATTAAGTTTAGAAGCACTGTGTACACATGCACCCATGCCAACATAGGAACACTAACTCTTGAAGTAGTTGAGATTTAAAACTTAGGTGAAATGTTGAAAGCAAGAACTCATAACCAACTTTGTCGGTGAATGGTTCTATAAAGTCACTCAATGGAAACAAGTTAAGTATACAAAAATTGTGTACACAAAAATTTGCACAGACACAAGAACCCAATGGTGTTGATGAATTAAGGCTTATCTTTGTAAAGTATACAACCTACCCAGTTGCCACAAGCTTATTAGTATTGCAAAGATGCAGTGAGTAAATTACTTTGCAACTCTCCTTTTGTTTGTTATTACAAAAGAATATAAACCCCAAACTCTTTATTAAAGTGATAGAAATACCCATTTAACAACCAGAAAGGTGAAACCAAGATGAAATGTGAAGGCAAGAGTTCATAACCAAACTCACTATATGGAAAGTGATTAAGTTTACAAGCATTGTGTACACATGCACCCATGTCAACATAGGAACACCAACTCTTGAAATAGTCAAGATTTAAAACTGAGGTAAAATGTTGAAAGCAAGAATTCATAACTAACTCTATTAGTGAATGGCTCTATAAAGTCGCTTAGTGGTAGCAAGTTACATTTACAAAAATTGTTTACACGAAACCTTACGAGATGGAGGAACCCTAAACCAAAGTAGCAAGGTGATCAATAACTGCCCCGTGGTAGAGCATTAAATGCCATGTGGGGTCATGTATACGTCGTCGGACCTTGGCTTCCACCTATAGACTTCTTCTGCCTTTATAATATATGCAGAGCAAGGGAAACATAAACCCTAGTATAAACCCTAAAATACCATGTTATATTTTTTTCTCTCTACTCTAAATACTAAACCGTGCATTTTGCAATCTCTTGTATTTAAAAAATGGTCGAGCATTGAGTTTGGTCAAGTTAATTGGTTTACATAGAAAAAAAAAAAGTTTGAAGTTCAAATCAAATCGATATTTAAAATTTTGGGGTTTAAAAGTCAAATCTCACCTCAGTGTTACTTGGGCATCAATAATCACCTCGTGACAAAACATTAGATGCTACATGTGATAATGCATACATCGTTGAATCTGAAGTATATGCGACCCCATGAGGCATCCGGTCATCGATACCCAAATTTTAACTTTTAAACCCTAACCTCTTACATATCGATTCAAATAAAACATGGTTTTTTAGGGTTTATACTAGGGTTTGTGTTTCCCTTGCTTTGCATATCTTATAAAGGCAGAAGAAGTCTACAGATGGAAGCAAAGACTAGAGGTATCGGAGGTGGGAGTGGAACGTTTGTACGGGCAAGAGCTTTCTGTTTTGATATATCGCACTGTAAAATATTGTATGTTTGTATGCTAGGGTTTATACTAGGGTTTGTGTTTTACTTGCTCTGCGTATCTTATAAACGCAGAAGTCCACAGATGGACGGCAATACCAGAGGTAAAGGAAGTGAGAAGCGAGTGTTTGTACAGGGACGGGGGATTTCTGTATTCTTATATCGCACTGTAAAATTTTGCATGTGTGTATGCGAGAGTGAGGAAGGGGTAAATGATGAAATAACTTTCCCCAAATGATCGACTGTGATATCATCCACTGCTTTCTGCTCTTCTTCGGAGGAGCAGTCCAAGCCAGTCGTTTCTGATCCCCTTTCCATGGCTCGCTCTCTGTTTTATTAGAATGCTCTTTTTGTGGTCTTTCTAATTTGAGTTTTTGTTCTCTTTATTCTGAAACAGATGCCTTTGTTTTTGTCTTCCTAGATTTCAGTTTTTGTTCTGTCTTCTTTTTCCAGCATTTTAGGTTTTCTAATGGGCTCAGATTTTGGTTTCTCATGATTTTTTTAATGGGTTCTTGCTTTTGATGTTTGAGAAGGGAATTCATGTGGAGGATTCAAGCAGGTGAGGCTTGTAAACTGATCAAGCATTCATACTGTTTATCCTCCTCGTGTCTTTCTTGAAGTCAAAATGATCACGCCTTTGTTCCCATGAGCTCCATTATTTTGCCTCAAAATGCCCTCACCGTGAAAGGATGCCTTTGTATTTTCAAAGAATCCATTTTCTTGTAGTTTGCTTCTTATTTTCGTTTGGAACTGTACTCGTGACATATTTCAATGAAAGTGTTAGTAGCAGCACCCAAGTAGTCTGCCGCACAGAAGTGGTGAAGATCTGGATTTTACGGTGGATATTGTTTCCAAGATGATCATTTCAATTTCCAATACAAATACATTTTTCAAAAACCGTAAAATTTTTCCCTGCAATTAGGGTTTTTACAAACCAATATCTATTAGGGTTTATACAAGGATGAACTAAGTTTCCAATTCCAGGGCTTTGTTTGGATTAACGATATTTCATTGGGGACTACTATAACTAATATCGAAATTGATCTTTGATCTTTAATCCAGATCCCTTAAGCACCCATATTTGTGAAAAGCTTAAGGTGCACATTCCTTCATCATGCCTGATAACCAGAGGAGTTTAATAGAGATCTCGGATTAATATGATTTTTTATTTTTATTTTTTTATTGTTTGTGTAATTTTATATTATATATATAGGATATCAGTTTCTATTGCTATTAAATCTGTGTTACCCACTAAACGGTGTGTACCTGTGATTTCTTTTCTGTTATGTTTTTGGGACATTCATTTAGAGGTTGATTACTGATCAGTACAAAAAATGTTAAGAATTACAATGAGGAAAATAGTTGTGAAAAAGTAAAATTAAAGTTCACACTCTGACCACTGCCTATTAACATATAAAAAGGTTTTGGTTTAAAAGTTTTACCTATTTACTGGTTAGAAATTATTGTATCTGCCTATTAACATATAAGAAAGGTTTTGGTTTAAAAGTTTTACTATTTGGTTTGGTTAGAAATTATTGTATCTGCCTATTAACATATAAGAAAGGTTTTGGTTTAAAAGTTTTACTATTTGGTTTTTTTCTGGGACTATTTACCTTAAATTTGGTTAGAAATTATTGTATTTGTAGTTTAAATTTGGTTAGAAATTATTATATCTATAGTTTGAAGTTTTATGGGATTTTCAACCAACTGAATCCATTTCTACATTTAAAAATGCAATTTAAACAACAAAAATTTAGTTGAACTTAGACAACACATACAAAATAATAAATCTTAAAACACATAAAAATTATTTAATTGCAATTACATCATAAACTATATACACAACACCTTCCATACCATCTTATAGAGTGCACATCAACTCTTATGATGCAATTCTTCAACTAATATATTTTTTATTTATTTTGATACAAACAAACTAATATATTTTTTATTTATTTTGATACAAACACTCTTGGTTTTTAATCAACCTCATAACTTTTAGTTATGACACAAAATGAAGAGAAAAGTTTTTAATAAAATATTCATTATAACCATTATTAAAATTATGAAATCACTTCATGTTATGTTTTCTCCTAAATTTAACTTTAATACTATACATACAACTAATTACTTCTTTCCCATAAACAAATTAATCTTTTTGCGAAGTGGTATGCTGTTTTATTCTAAATTATAAAGTAATTTGGATTTATTTTTAAGTAAAATAATAAATTCATTATAATAATATATTCAATATGAGTATAATAATCATTTTTTTCAACCATACAAATTATATTATTATAAAAGTTTTATAATAATATATTCAATATGAGAATAACAATCATTTTTTTTAACCATACAAATTATATTATTATAAAAGTTTTATTAATTATACAAATCCAATAAAAAAATATTTTAACTAGAATTAAAATGTAAATGTGAAAAATAAAAATTATTAAAAATTATTAAAAAAATAGATACAAATTATATTATTATAAAAGTTTTACTAATTATACAAATTCAATAAAAAATGTTTTGACTAGAATTAAAATGTAAATGTGAAAAATAAAAATTATTAAAATTTATAAAAAAAAATAGATTTTTTTAATAAAAAATATAATTTATTTTTTTTAAATATTTAAAATTTTGCATTTTTTAAAATGTGAAAAATTTATTTAAAAAGTTTTGTTATTGAGTATTTTCAATAATTGATGTACATATGATTGTGTTTGAAGTCAATTATTGAGTTTAAGAGCAACAAAATAAAATATGAAGATTTAAATATAAGCATCTACAATTATGTGAGACATTTTCCAACTTACAAACTTGTGAGATGTGATGTGGATTGCAGCGATGTGAGTGAAAGCCCCTAAGAAGGGTACATGGTTTCTGCATGAGATAAAGTTAGGAACATAAAGATGACCTCCTTCATTTAGAGAGTTGAGAAGAACTCCATATGATTATCCAATGGGAAAAACGATCTGGACGTGCATGTGGCTAAGCATAAGGTGAATGTGTGAAATTCCAAAGTGTTGGGTGCATTGTCATGTGAACAAAAATGAAGATGATGTATTAGCCTTCTCTAAGAAGCAGAGTTGACGATGTGAAGATCTGGTTCTTCTGTGTAATGCAGTGAACCAGAGATATGGCATCCCTATGGTTGTGCCCCTAGTGGGTGTATCAAATCTTTTGCTAACCCTAACTATTATGTAAAGGGTACAGGTCGGCCCCACCTTAATGTGATTAATAAATGTAAAAGATAATTAATTTGGTTAATATTAATTATAATAATAATTATAATAATTATAATAATTATTATTATTATAATGTGACTTACAGAGGTCGGCCCTGTTGAGCCAATAGACACTTCAGTTGACAGGTTTAGGTTAGTATAAAGTAAAATCCCCATTGTGGAAAAACATCTTTCATGTGAGTTTGAAAATTTAAGAAAAATGTGTGCACCTCTCTTGGGCGCTAGTCTTCTAGGGTTTGAGCACCCTCTTGTGTGCTAGCTCATTCTTGGTGGTGAAGGTCTTTCTCTTGAAGAACATAGCAAAGGATTTTGTTGGGTTTTCTTCCCTTGTTTAGGAGGGTTTTCCAGGATACTTCTTGTGTTCTTGTGCATGGTGTTTCTTCTTGTGATCTTGGTTGCTGCAACATTATTGTCTATGGTTAAGTTAAATGATAAAATGGAATGAACTTCTTGCTTAACCTAGTTTATTAAAACCTCAACATGGTATCAGAGCATAGGTTTTGAAGAACCCATTGCACAAGCATCTACCAGTCTTCTGTCTTTTCTGTAGAACTGTACAACCCTCCTAAGGTTTCCAAAAAATCCGTACGACCTTCGTTTATGAGGTGTTTCAACCCTTAAACACTTGAATGTTTGGGCTAATTTTGGCATAGGAGAGTACGGCCTCCTCCAACACATCTCCAGAGACTCTTAGAGTGGCATTTCAAGCATTTTGAAATTTTGGCCCTAGGGTTTTTAGCGATTTGTCAATTTTTGCAGAAATTTTAGAATTAGGGTTTATGCAAACTCATTTAAGGAGCTCTTCAGCTCACCAGTGTTCTCCTATCTTTCAAAGGCTTATTGTTGATAGTCATAAGTCCAATAAAACCTAAAAGCGCTAACCTAGCGTAGTCGTTAGGTTTTCTAGCCTAGTTGACAAAGGGTTGTGAATAATCTAAAATTATGATGAACAAAAACTATGATGGAAGATAAACTTGATGAATCAAACAACTTCAAAGTTATTGAAAGACGAGATTTCAGAGGAAGACTTATTGTGGGTAATACAAAAGGGTTTACCAGAGACATCTATCAATGAATGGAAAGAAGATGACGTCAGGAGAAGGAAGCCAATCACCTACTCAAACCCTTACATTGAAGGGCCAGCTTCAAAATAACAAAAATGACAAAAGGTGACATCGTGACTATCTTCTTCATAAAGATCTCAGAGGATAGAGATCAACTAAGAGTCATCGAAGAAATCATATCAACATACCCAGGTATGCACTTGTATATATTATTTAAATCATTATCATGAGGGAAATTGCAGGAGGAAGGAACCTTTGTTGAAGTCATGGATCCAGAGGGATCTCAGTGCATTCAGAGGAACAACACTCAAAGTAAAGACTCCAGGTTTGATTGTTGTAATTGTCATTTCTCTAAACCTATATTTCTATGAGTTTGCTACATTACAAGTAGGTGTTGTCGTTGTGACAACACTCCTTAAATTGTTTTGATTCTAGAGATGTACTCATTATTCTCCTTTAGGAGATATTCTTATGTTGGTTCTTTTTGTTTTCTTGTTCTAGATAGGTTAACAAGAAAATGAAGATGTTTATCCTTAAAAGGGAGCCGGTTGACTCAAAAGGAGTCAAAACTATTTGAGAAAGAGGAAGAATAGAACCATCATTGAGGAAACCAATGCAATAATGCACGATCAGAATCCATCTATGATTCTATGGGCAGAAGCATGCATGACAAAGTATATGTTCAGAACAAGAGTTTTCACCAGACTTTGAAAAACACAACTCCCGAAGAAGCCTTCACCAGAGTGAAGCTTGAGATTGAACACTTCAGGATATTTGGGTGCCCAATGTATTTTCATGTACCCAAAGAGAAGAAGTCCAAGCTAGATGCCTTAGAAAGAAAGGATATAGTGAATCTTCAAAGACATTTCAGATCGACATCCCTAGTCAGAGACAGTTTGAGATAAACAAAAACATTGTCCTTGAAGAAAATATAGTCTTTCAAAGACCCAAAGAATCTCAGATGGAGATTGACAGTGAGACAATATCTTCTCCCTCTTCAACAGTGTAGAGGGAGACAAACATTATTCCAGTTGATCCGGTTTCTCCAATTGATATGTTCAGAGATATTGCAATAGGGCATAAAAGGCCTACCTAGACTCACTCTGCAAGAGGTAGAGAAACATACAAGGCACATCCTGAGAAAGCGAAAGAGATTTTCAAGCTATCCTTCAGTCATGAGCCACTTCATTGATGTTGAGGCTCTTTGTCTTAGAGAAGCAACAAAATAACATGTATGGAAAGATGCCATAACAGAAGAATACCAGTATATCTTAAAGAATGATGTATAAGATATTATTCAGGGACAAGAAATGAAGTCTATGGTAACTTCCAAGTGGATCTATAAGATCAAGCATGTAACTGATGGAAGTGTCGAGAAATACAAAACAAGATCTATAACCAAAAGTTTCTCATAAACAAAGGGAGTTGTCTATGATGAGACACTTGACCCAGTGAATCCGATACACTTCTATTCGTATTACCATCCATGAGTTGGAAACTATATCAGAGAGATAGATTCTTGATGAGTTTGGATTTCAACAAAAGTGTTGTTGATCCAAACCTATATCATTACAGTGTTGGTGACGAGAGCCTGATCCTGATGACTTATTCAGAAAGCGTTGTTGTTGGATACAAGTAATCCTTGACTTCTGAATTCGAGATGAAGAATCTAAGTATGATGCACTACTTGGGAGAAGAAGTATGACAGAGGACTGATAAGTTTTTCTCGAGTCAAGGAAAATATACAGTGAAAATATTAAAAAAGTTCAAGTATGATAGAATGTAAAATCCACCATGATGGATTTAAAGAAGAAGATTGATGATTGAATAACTAATGTATCTGGTTAACACCAGACTTTATTCATACCATGTAGTGAATGTGCCTAGTCATTTCATGAGTCAACCGAGACAGACTCACTAGACAACAACAAAACATGTATTGAGTTAAAGAAGAAGATTGATGATGATTCATACGAGACTAATCCACTGCTGATTGAATCACTAATGTATCTGGTTAACACCAGACTTTATTCATGCCATGTAGTGAATGTGCCTAGTCATTTCATGAGTCAATCGAGACAGACTCACTAGACAACAACAAAACATGTATTGAGATATATACAAGGCACAGTTGGATATGGCCTGAGATATGCCTCCAGTATGAACTTGAGTTTGCAGGATATGCCGATTCAGATTGAGCAAAAAGTACAGTGAACCGAAAAAACACATCCAATTGATGTTCTATCGTGAAGTTTTCCATGGTTTCCTAATGCAGCAGGAAACAAAACTCTATAGCCTTGAGTACCACAGAGGCAAAGTATATAGCATCGAGTGTGCGAAGCAATGTGGCTTCACAAGCTTATGATAGATTTACCTGACCATGAGATGTATCATATGATGATAACCAAGAACCGTGAGTAAAGCTCCTTGAGAACCCAGTGTTTCCTGATGGATCGAAATACGATGAGATAAAATATCCTTATATCAGAGATATGATGCAGAGGAAAATTGTACACATGCAATACCTTCCTACACATGAGCAGATTGCAGATATCTTCACCAAATTAACTTCGTGAAGAATGGCTCCCTAGTTGAGAAAGAGTGTTGATAACTCCAGTGAAGACAAAATTCAAAATACATCTGTGTGAGACTTGGCATGATAAAGAATGCCTCTGTCGCTGAGAGGGAGTGTTGATGAATGCAACTATGTGAGACGTTCTCCATCTAACAAACTTGTGAGATGTGGATCATTGCAGCTATGTGAGTCTTTCTCTCATCTTACAAACCTGAGAGAAAGCTCCTAAGAAGGGTACGTGGTTCCTGCCTGAGACAGAGTTAGGAATGCAGAGATGACCTCCTCCATTCAGAGAGTTGAGAAAAACTCCAGATGATTATCCAGTGGGAAAGACGATCTGTTGAGTTAGACGTGCATGTGGTTGAGCACAAGGTGAACGTGTGAAATCCCAAAGTGCTGGGTGCATCGTCATGTGAACATAAATGAAGATGATGTATTAGCCTCCTCTGAGCAGCAGAGTTGACGAGAAGACTCCAGATGATTCTCCTGTGTGAGGCAGTGTGAATGAAGATCTGTAGAGTGGACGTGCCTGTGGACGAGCACATGTGAACGTGTGAAGATATGGTTCTTCTGTGTAATGCAGTGAACCAGAGATATGTCATCCTTATGGATGTGCCCCTAGTGGATGAACACTAGTGGGTGTATCATATCCTTTGCAATAATAATAATGTGACTTAGAGAGGTCGACCCTGTTGAGCCAATAGACACTTCAATTGACAGTTTTAGGTTAGTATAAGTAAAAGTAAAATCCCCATTGTGGAAAAACATCTTTCATGCGAGTTTGGAAATTTCAGCAAGTACATCTACTTGGGAAAAGGTGTGCACCTCTCTTGGGCACTAGTCTTTTAGGGTTTGAACACCTTCTTGTGTGCTAGGTCATTCTTGGTGGTGAAGTTCTTTCTCTTGAAGAATATAGCAAAGGATTTGGCTGAGTTTTCTTCCCTTGTTGAGAAGGGTTTCTCAGGATACTTATTGTGTTCTTGTGCATGGTGTTTCTTCTTGTGATTTTGGTTGCTGCAACATTATTGTCTATGGTTAAGTTAAATGATAAAATGGAATGAACTTCATGCTTAACCTAGCTTATTGAAAACTCAACAACATCTAGTATGGCTCTTTCACATTTAAGCCATTTAGAAGCCCTTCATTGAACCTAAAAAGGTAATTTTCACTTGGTCTTGAAGATAAGTGGATTGGCATAGACCAACAATATGAGAATCTCTAAAAGCCTAAATGTTTGATTTATGTGTGTAAATGAAATAATCAAGCACATTTTTTGGTATGTGATCTTGCTCAATTGAAGTAGCAATGTTTATCACTTATGTAGTCAATGCCTCCTTTTTCATATTACCTAAAAGGTCTCTGGTGTGTGGCAAATTTTCATAGGTTATAGAATTTTGAGCAACTTTGGAACTTATTCAAATACAAGTTGTATCCTTTATTTGGAAACAAAGGAATGTTATTCCTTTTAAATAGCTCAAAGAGTGATAAAAAGTTTGGAAATGAAGGAATGCTATTCAATTTAGGAAAAAAGTACAAATGGATGTGGAACATCTATGTTAGTTTATTGACTATTAGGGCAAGGTGCAATGCACTATGAATGCACTATGATCAAGGGGACTCCTCTGCTCACCCCTACTTGTTCTACAAAATCCCACGGGTATATCCCCTACAACATTGTATAGGTAAAGTTGTTTAGAAATGTTGACATAAGAGCCATTTTTGGGCTCCTTCACCTTGCCTTCAAAATGACAAGTTTTCAACATTTGTTGTTTCACATCTTTGAAAGTGAGAAACCGTCAACCCTTAACGAGGTAATGATGGATGATACCTCCCTGAATAAGGTAATGATGGATGAGATACCTTATTATCATGGAACTAGTGGGAGCCACCTCCCATAGAGAGATGACTTCCCCCAAATGTAAGTGTGACCTTGTATGTAGCATCACATCTTGCTCTATTTAACCTCTCACATTTAGTTGTAGAGCCGATTTGAGAAAAATATAAATTTATTTTGTAGGTTTTAGGCTAGGGTTTATGTTTTCCTTGGCCTTCATATGCTATAAAGGCAGAAGTCCATTGACGAAAGTTAAGGGAAACAACATTATAGGGGTGGAGGGCATATGTTTGGACAAGGCTTTCTACTCTTTGATATTGTAAGAAGATACAACGAGTAGGTTGTAAAGTGTTGTTTGTCTATACTCAATTGAGGAGGGGGAAATGATGAAATAACTTTCCCCAAATGATCGACAATGATATCATCCATTGCTTTATGTTCTTCTTTGGAGTAGTCCATGTCAATCATTTCTAATTCCCCTTCCCATTGCTCTCCTTTTTATGTGGATGCCCTTACCTATTTTATTTTTTGTTGGCCCCTACAATCACACTTATGTCATAATTTCTCTCCCATGACCATAATGTGAAGACCACTAATGATGTTTAGCACATGCATGTACACAGAAAGCACATAAAAAAGAACCTTGTAAAGAAAGGAATGAGAAAGCTCTTAAACTTGTAGTCAATCTAGTTCCCGCATACATAATGAGAGCCCAAAGATTTGAGCAAGATGCGACACTACTTATAAAAAGACCATCTTCATTTCCTTTCTCAACATGTTGTGTAAGTCTTGTATTAGGGACATTATAGTGGTATTTGGCCACAACATAGAAATAAATTCCACTTCACCTTGTCCTAGACACATACCTTTGTTTAATTGTTTAACATTATAAATAGGGAGCCAATATGTGATAAGGTAATTAGTCTAATATGATAATTGGAGTTCCGAAATACATAATCAATAGTGAACATTTCCAAGTAAAAGATCATCATTGAATATATTTTGCCTTTGATCATATTCTACATGCAACCTAATAGAGTTGTCCCTCCATCATGTTGCTGCATAATCAACAAATCACATGTAACATTGAAAAAACAAATGAATAAATGCCTAGTTTAGATTTCATGGATAGGAGTTGAGAATATGTAAAAAATCTCACCCAACTCAAGATTAAAAAATGTTTCTTTTCATCTCATCCTTGGTGGACCAAGAAAAAAAAATTCAAGGTTCACATCCATGTGGACTTATCCGTATTAAACAAAAAACAATGAGACTCTACAATGTTTTCAGGAAATGCCACAAAGGAAAACTGCAAAATGTAAAATTTACGATACACCCATCATAAACTCAGTTACATTAAAATGTGACTTCAATACACAAGAAAATAAAATTACAATATATTGTTTTACCCTCTTGAGTGCATCTTCTCCAATATGTAACCAACTTCAACAACGATGTATGCAAACATCTTAGTGGATGACAAATAATATGCACCTTGTGACATAGTAATAAATGTTGTATAGGCTAGGATATATACTATTGGATTTGAAGCATTTCAAATCCAACGATATATATCCTAGCCTCTACAACATTTATTACTCTGCTCCAGGGTGCATATGCTTTTCCTTAGTGGACATCTTGCATGCATAATTTACAAAAGAGACAACAATGAAGTGAACAAGCATTGATATGCAGATGATTCATAATAAATGTGAATAGTGATTGGTATTAACTTATGCTCGACAATAAGTATTTTGAACATCCCATAGACTTGGATCCAACATATCCATAACCTGCAATACATCATATGATCCATTAGAAGATGCATCTCTAAAACATTTTCAAGATAAGTTGACTTTGAAATGATGATAATGTTGATGTTTTGTAGCTTCATAGGTATTCCCACAAGTGGCCTTGGGTGTCAGGCATGTGGGAATCCTCATCGACACCTCATTGCACTTTCGTTTGGGTGAAAACCCCCTTGGATTGGAGTTGGGGGCTTCATGGGCTTGTTGATGGCCTTTGTGGGCTTGTGTTGGGGCTTCACACCCACATAAAGGAATAAACTATTCTAATTTAATGTTGAGTTACTTGAAGGGTTTTTACTCACCCTTTTGAGTTGTATAAAAGGAAAGAAAGTGTGAGAGAGACATTCATTTTCTTGTGGAGAATCTTGGTGACCTTAGTCAACATAGGAGAAAGGTTATAGTGACCTCATTCTAGCCATGGAGAGGGGCCAATAGGCCTAAGGTTTGTTGCTTTATGTTTGTTTTAGGCAAGTATTAAAGGAGGAGGAGGGTCGAGTAAGGTAGAAACCTTAATACCCCAATCGTAGGTCAATGGAGGGCTCGACCTGCCTAGGAGAGGTAGTTGCAGGCATCAAGGGAGCTCAACTTTCCTAGGAGAGGTAGCCACACATAGCAAGGGAGCTCGATCTGCTGAGATAGGACAACCGCAACAGGGTTAAGGGCTCGACCTAACAAAGGAGAGTAGTCGTTGATGGTTGGAGGCTTGGCTGGCAAAAGAAGAGGATTGTGGCACTGTTTGAGGGCAGTTAGAGAGCAATTATGGAGCTGGTAGAATAAGATAAGGAGGATGGAACAACATATATAAATGGGTTGTAACAACATTCTTTTGGAGCAGGCTTAAGGATAATCTTAAGGGCATATTTAGGACTGATATGACAACCTCATTGTCAGTAATTTGAGGTTGTTACATGACTGTTATAGCCAGTGTAACAACAATCTTGAGGCAACCTTAAGGGTTGGGAAAATCAGTATAGTGGAGGTAGAGAAGGATTGGAAGGACTCAGCCATAGCTCAACTAAGTACAAGCACAAAAACCAAGGAGGGTTTCAAGAGTACTATAAGGGTTTTGATTTCCCTTGTTTTGGCATTTTCCATTATGTAAGAAAAGGGCCATTTTCCCTGGTACGTGAGCCCATGAGTTTTGTATTCGTGAAGAATATTGATTTGAGAATTAAATTCTTGTGTACCTGTGTATGATTCAATTGTTGTTTTTTTTTTCGTTGTGCTAAGTTGTTTGGCATCTTAGTGTGTTTATGTTCACAGTTCAAATAATGTCATTTTGTGTATTTTGTTGAAAACCTAGACCAAACTTAAGGTGTGTGTGCACCGAGTCTAAGTGCACTTCGAATTCTTACATGGTTTCAAAGCTTGAGGTTTTGAGATGGCAGTCGTATCTGAGTTATTTACACAAGTGACAACTCTAAGAGGGAGTTGTAGCAATGTTGAGGAGCTAGCTCTAAGAGGGAGTTATAGTGACTGTTGGAGATGCCAATAGTTTTAAGAAGACATGGAGAAGACTATTTAGACGAGGAGTTGTAGATTATTGCAACTTGGTAGTGTAGTAGGTTGGGAGTTTTGGTGGATTGGCATAGAGCTCAATTCGTAGCAGTATGTTGTGTGGCGAGTCGCCAACTCTATGGATGGACTTCCTATGGCTTGTCATAGTGAGTTGCGATGGGTGCAGCTTGGGTGCTTTGACACATATGAGATAGCTTCGTGTGGATGGCAGTTTGATGAGATAGAGTCTTCATTGGGCCAGAGAGTTGCACGTGATAGTAAGTCGAGGTGTGACAATGTATGTGGTATTTGACCCAGGAGGATGATGACAATTGTAGAGATGAGTTGCAGAGGTCTAGAGTGGACTAGATTGAGTTTCCAACTGCATCTTGGGATTGTTTCAGAGAGTGGACACAAGTTCAATTGCAGCGTGTGCATAGACACAGAGAGTTTTGTGACTTGGATAATGGAATTGGGTAGAAGTTCATTGAATGGTCGTGACTTGGGTAAGTGGGATGCTTTCCTTGGGAGGATTGCATGGTTCTTATATAGTGGGAGCCACCAACATATGATATGAGCATGAGATTTGTTTGAGAGCTTCATAGAGTGTGACTCAGGTATGTACATGGAGCTTGGTATGGGGACCAAGAATGTAGTACATGGATCTAGAACAATATCATTCCAGATGGAGTCAGAGGATGTGTTGAAAGTGACAGATGTGCTATGGGTGCCAAGAGTGTGCTCTCAGTCTCAATGATTGAGGAGAAGGGCTATAAAGTGTTGTTACGAGATGGAAAGGTGTGATTCATGCTAAGAGGATCTAACTCAGACACAATAGTGGTTCTTGGAGTTAGAGAGGGCCAACCTATGCGAGCCATGACCAACGATAACATAGTGACAATGGACATAGGAAGCGAGGGAGGAATCTCAGAAGCAGGAGGCTTCTAGGAGCAGTGTGTCTTTCGAGAAGAGTCCATGCCATACAATGGGATTTGCTTCAGTGACAAAGGGAGCAACTAGTCAGGTGGATTGGAGAACAGTTGTGGTAGCAGATCCAGTGTGGGAGACAAAGATACTTCCAGATGGAGGATGGAATACCTCCCTCTCTAAGAGTGAGTGTTGATGTTTTGTAGCTTCGGGAGGTATTCCCACAAGTGGCTTTGGGTGTCAGGCATGTGGGAATCCTCGTTGGCACCTCACTACACTTTCGTTTGGGTGAAACACCCCTTGGATTGGAGTTGGGGGCTTCATGGGCTTGTTGATGGGATTTGTTGGCTTGTGTTGGGGCTTCATGCCCACATAGAGAAACAAAATATTATAATTTAATGTTGAGTTACTTGAAGGGTTTTTACTCACCCTTTTGAGTTATATAAAAGGACATAAGGTGTGAGAGACATATTACCCCCACCCCCCCAGGCTAGGGGTAACTAAGGAGATTATGTCTCGAGGCCCACAAGTAGCATACATGGAGTGTTGAGAGTCCAATTGACCAACAGAGCCCGAAGGGCCCCTCTTTTCATCGCTGCCTCATCATTCATCGTCGACAATAGAGAAACATCCACCACATCGGCTTGCTATAAGAAGACATCAAGTCTTGCTCCATGAGGTAACAAGTCCGGTATCGTGGTAAGTGTCATTTTAATATTTGAATCATTTGAGCATCTTGCAAATAATCCTTTCTTGATTATAGAACGTTTTCTTGGAATTTATACCTTTTGCTTAGTTTCACCTTGGTGAGTGACATGGTATTCTAGTAAGTAGGTCATTCTCAGGAAAAGGGTTGATACTGGGAAGTTCTTTGAAGGGTCATCGTATCATTCCCTTCCATACTTACCACCTTCCATCATTCTACCCTTCTGTTTCTTTATCTTTTGGGTCTTCGGGTTCATTGACCCAAGAAGGGATTGTACCTCAGTTCATGGGAAGAAGGGGTTGAAAGCCCAAAGGTATTGTAGTTAGCAAAAGATAAAATTGAATCATTATCCTTCTAGATGCTCGCCTTTAGGTCCTGGGAACAATGAAATGCTTCTCCAAAAAATGAAGGACCTGCAAAATAAATCACATAATTAATAAATTTCCCTCTTGTCGAGGGGGTGCATTACAGTGTCTTTTACTTTCCCTTGCACATAGCACTCAATGTATCCTAGCTTCAAGTGGCATTGTGGTACTCTTTACTTTCCTTGCATATAGTACTCAATGTTTAGACTCTAATAATTAAATGGCAAAGGGCTTGGAAAAATGTTGCATTGAAAACAAAGGACGTAGCACACCCTCTACAAAGGCACCCATAAATGAGACAATACAAACCCTTGTATGTCAAGGACTCCATACCTAGAAGTCTTACCCCAAAATCCACCCCACACTCACTACATGACCTAGATAGGATCCTCTTGGGAAACATCCCTTGACTTGGGTGTTGGTTTACCCAATAGGGCACCATGACACCCCTCCCATACCTAAATTAGACGAAAATTATAAGGTCTTTAAGTATTTATTTAATTTGAAAAGGGGGGTTTGATGCACATGTTCGGGTGGTTCTTGTATTATATATGGCTTACTTGGCATGATTATTGTGACTTGTGGACTCTTGGAGGGCGCATATGTTTGTCTTTACAGGATCTTTCCTGGTGAACATGTATTCATGGGGAAATGACTTCGTTTGGACCTCCATGAGGACTTTGGAGCCCAGGGATGGATGCTAGACCCCATGTCTGGGGCACTTCCTAATGATGGACGTTACACCTTGATGATTGATGGCGTTACCTTTGTAGGCACCTGGGCATGACTTGTTGGTGAGCTCCCACCTTCTTCCACTTAGACGTTGGCCTTTGGAGGCCTAGACGTCACCCATCTAGCCCATGACATCACCATTAAGAGGGATAGGGTTTGATGGAGAAGGCTTATGAAATGACTTTTGGGAACGTGTGGCATGGTTTATGGCCTTTGGAGACCTAATGTTGCACACTTCCAGCCCAACGTCTCACTTTTGGGGCTCAATGTCACCCTAAGAAGGGATGCCATCACCTTTCTAGAGATTACTTAATGTAAAATTTGGATTTCTATGATTTATAAGGGCATTTTGTGAGGTCGACCCTCTTTATTTTACATTGAAATTTTAAAATTGTGTTGCAAGGTCTTAAGAGACCTTGCCAATTCATTTGGATAGAACACTTTCCTCTCACAAGAGGGTATTGGATTGAAATTTTCACTATCTTTGGAGTTGTTGGTCTCTTTTACTAGTGCACTATCTCTTGGAGGCAAGTTTTGGATGTTTTTTTTTTTCCTGTAAATTAAAAGTTTGTATTACCTCAAATAGTTGCAAGTCATACATAAACTGAGGACCCTGGAAACTGGCCTATCAAAAATGGAAATCAAAGCCATCGCTCGACCCCTTTTCAAGATGTTCATGATGTTCATAATTTTCCTAATTACTAGATCCAAAGTAATCATGCCGCTACAAGAAATACATATGAGGCCTGAAATCCTTTCAAAACTAGTTCTATCATAGTTGAAAAAAATGCATTGAAGCATAAACATAAAAAGAAAGTCATACACTAGACATGTCTGTTAGGATATTTAGACACTTAGAAGTTAGTTAAGATCTACTTGGTCTAATGTGTCCTTAGGTAAAAGTGTGTTTCTTTAGTATGCATTTGTAGTTAGGAAATCCGACTGTCACGATATGTTCCCGACATAGAGTATCCGACGGTTCATACTCTCCTCGATCTTAACGACCATTGATCTGTGGCTTAACACTCGATTGGTCCATGATCTCTATTTAAAGAGCATGGAGGGTCATTTGTTGATGATCGATTGTGAGAAACTCTCTTGTAAAATCTCTCTGTAATCTTTTTCTTGGTTGGGGCCATGAATGTTTCCCCGTAGGGGTTTTACCACGTGATCGGTGTTTATCTGCATATTTAATATGGCTTCTACAAGTAATTTCTTGCTTACCAACACCAACTACTTCCAATGGAAATCCCGTATGGAAGATTTATTAAGAAGTAAAGGCTTGTACCAGATTAGCTTGGGAAAGGAAACAACACCCATTGATGATGATAAGAAAGCCAAATGGGATAATAGGAATGACAAAGCACGTGAACTAATCAGAGTGTCCATCTCTCCCAATTTAAGGTTCCACCTTCAATCAATTGATCAACCCAAAGAAGCTTGGGACAAGATTGAATCTGTGTTTGGTAAACACAATATTATTCAAGCACAACAGTTAGAAAATCAAGTACTGACTTTAAGTCCAAATGATTTTTCTTGCATTGAAGACTATCTATCTAAGTTTAAAACACTCAGACTTTTATGTGAAGAATGTAAGATAAAGATAGAAGAAGAGCGTTGCATCTATCTTATACTTTCTAAGCTAGGTAGTACATAGTCTGTGTTTGTATCTACCTTTTATGCCATGCAAGAGGCTCTAGGGGCAACTTATAAAAAACCCAGTCTTGAGAACTTTTGTGATGCTTTGATTAGAGAGCAAGATAAGCTTGTACAACTTGGAGTGATCATCACTGCAGGTACCTCCAACAAAGCCTTAGTTGTCCATCAGAAATATAAACCCAAGAATACCAAGAAGCAACATCCTCGCCACAACAAGCAATATAAGGGTCTCAAGACAACTTTCGCTCCTAATGGTGACAAAGGAGCAAAATATAAAAGTAAGAATATTCACAGACATTGCAACTTTTGTGATAAAGATGGTCACGATGAGTCCAAATGTTTCAAGAAGATGGCAACTTTAGAAGCAACGATGAAGAAGCACAATATCCGTATTGATTCTTCTTCTTCTCATAGACATGCATTTTTTGCTTCTGGTTTCTCCTTCAATACAACTTCTACTTCTTCTTCTAATGAGTGGCTTATTGATTCTGGAGCATCTTATCATATGGCTAAGGATAGAGACACATTTTCTGCTCTAAATGAATGTAACACCAAGAAAATATTTGTTGGTGATGATAGATCTCTTAGTGTTGAAGGATCTGGAACAATTCAAGTAGAAAACGATCATTTCAATGATGTATTATGTGTTCCAAGTCTTTCTTGTAACCTTCTATCAGTATATCAAATCACTCATTTAGATGAAGGTAAAACCGTAAAGTTTTCACCTCACCAAGTTGTAATCAAAGATCTAAAAGATCCTAAGCATGTTCTTGCAACTGGAATTGTTGATGATATTACTAGGTTGTACAAATTTTGACAACTTTGGGTCATCATCTTTTTCATCAGTTTTTGTTGCTCATAGCGATGACTTGAGAAAACTTTGGCATGAGCGGTTTGGTCATCTAAACTATCGCTCATTGCAACAAATATGTAATCAACAGATGGTGACTGGTCTTCATCTTGTTTCATGCAGAGATGATGTTTGTGCCGGTTGTGTTCTTGGCAAACATCATCGGGGCAGTTTTAACAAATGTGCCTCTTGGCATGCCTCGGGCCCTTTGCAGCTTGTTCACAGTGATTTGTGTGGTTCACTTTCTCCTCATTCTTTTTCTGGGTGCAAGTATTTCTTAACTTTCATTGATGGATTTTCCATACTTACTTGGATTTACTTCTTAAAACTTAAGAGTGAAGTTTTTGACAAGTTTTTGGCCTACAAGGCCCTTGTAGAAAAACAATCTAGACATCAAATTCAAAAGTTAAGAAGGCAAGGGTGAGATCCGAACACATTAAGTATGGACATGGATTATGATGCCAATTCTCATATCATGAGGATTGACAATGTGCATAACACATGGATTCAAGTGGGGATTAAAAAATACAAAGGTTTCCAAATTTCTC